>LS055447.1:0-15781 GCA_900241095.1 Acartia tonsa
ATCTTGACAGCCACGCTGGGTAAGAAACCCGAGAAAGGACAAGTACCACTTATTGGAACAAATCTTAGAAAAAGGGGGTTTGTACTTTGTCCATTGATTAGGTATAAGGGATTTTGCTAAATCTTGCAATGGGAAGGATTACAACATTGGTCTATTAAAGTTGCTAAAAAGGTCGCACCAAAATTTAAATTTTTTTAATTTTAAAATCATTATAGGAATAAATAATGTTTTACAAATTGATTCTCAATTTTTAAATCACACGGCCATAAAATATTTGGGGATAATTCATTTAAGATTCATTAAAATATTCTGCAGTAAAGTTACTTTTAGTGGGGCTATAGAAGTTTTTATCTTCCCCAAAATTAATATTGAGAAGATATAGAGTGAAGTTTATATTGTCTTCTGTAAACATATAACATTTTATTAAAATTTGCAAAATTAAAATTAGAACTTTTTAAATTTACTTTGAGCCATTGATTCACTGTGTGTTTTAGTGTATTAAAACAGAGTTGCCATGTATATTTGATATTTTTTTCCTTTTTTTCTTGGCATTACCCTGAGTTGAATAGATACATTGCCTTTTCCTAACCAAAATATAGTTTAATAGTCCAAACAAACATACAGAAAAGGAGTAGATGCGCAATTCTCACAGGCCTATTCACATTAGTTTTTTTAATGACCTCTCATAAAACTTCTATCTCTTGTATCAGCCAAAAAAAAAGCAATTTTCGCATAGCATGACCAACAGACTGACTCACTGAGTTATTTTCTGCATGCTTTATGGCATGGGTAATGTTCACAAAAAAATTCTATCGTATATCTCGAATAGCAATGGAGAAAAATCTTTCCTGACAAAAGGACAAACATTTGCAGAACGTTCAATGTGAATAACAAAGTAGCTTCGTTATTGAAAAGGCGTTTCATTTCTTTTTGATAATTCTGAAAGTTGGGAACCCTAAACGTTGATGGGATTCGGGTGGCTTTACACCTCAATCATCATAACCAACAATATACAAATATTAAACCATACATTTGCTCATCTCAAAGTAGCGGAGCTACTCCTAAAACATGTTTGTTTTCAAGATCGCCTATAGAATATACAATTTCTTAGACCTTCATCGTTATATGTTTTATCTATAGAGCTAAAATTTGCATCACTATAGGTATCATTTCTGAATTAAAGAGTTATACATAAGATTGTCTAAAATCTATCAATTTGATTATTATTTTAAACTCATACTACTTATATTCAATATTATGCTTCTTATGTAAGTATTCGTCCTTGTATGTTGCGAATAAAAACCACTAAAACAGAAATTGATATTTATCCAAATAGAGAAATAAAAAAGTCAATGGATGTCACACGACTGAACAATTAAATTTCTTGTGTATTTTTTCCTTTATTTTATTATAAACAGGTATGATAACATCCATTTTACCAAATTAACTAATCAAAGATGGTTGTTAGTTTACATTCTGAGCTTGCTTTAATTTCATATTTGCTTTCTAATATAACTTTAAAAACAAAATTAAACTAAAACCTTAAACATCTTAAAATCTGTTGATTAATAATTAAAAGGAAGCTCTGCAATGTGTCTAAAAAAATGAGCCATGTGACGTCAATAGATCCATCTCTTTTTAAGGGGTTTCCTTTCACACTTCTCCTCTCATCCCTCATTTTTATGATGTCACATGGCTCATTTTTTTCAAACACTTTATAGAGCTCCGCATATTTTCATTTGTTTTTACAGAAGATAAAAGCATAACTCTATGTATAATAATTATTTGTTTCCGGAAAATAAAACGTATTAAAACAAGACCTAAAACTCTCATAACACTAAAAAAAATCTTAGCTTAGGTAAATGACTTAGTTTTATTTTATAACTTAGTAGGGGTAAGTGTTGCTCTGTCACCCTGGGATATTAGGTTCAGTAACATTCAACAGACAACCAATCCTTCGAGTGTACGACGTTGTCTGGAAGTTTATTATGCGCACGGAAAGGAGTTACATCTGTTTCTGGCTAAAGGCATTCCCCATAATCCTACTATTCTACCATTTCATTACTTGGCTGTGAGTATGCAAAATATGATTTACTTTAACGCTGCGGGTTCGTATAACTTTTACATAGGTACACCTAAATTTGACTGGGTTATTTTTACCTAAATTGTTAGATAGGCTTACGTTACTATGTCAATATCTTTAACTCGATAAAAGAAAAACATGAACATATTTTGGCCTTCATATTTCAAATATATGGGGTAAATAAGACTATATGAAAAACAAGGACAGTTTTATTTATATCAATGGTAAAAATAGCAAGATATAAAAAGAACATTAAAATGTTATACTGTAAAAAAAATATAGTTTAATTTGTTTTTGAAGTGTTTAAACGATAATTTGCCTGGTAATATCCAAGCTTTTTGATGTATTGAATTGGATGTTAAACGATAGTTTGTTGTGTAATGAGAATATGTAGTCTTTGCAGAAATTATATTACCTATCATTTAATAAAACCTGTCGGACGTACGGACATTCCAAGAACATAGATTATCTGCGCTACCAACATCCGAGAACAGCAATTGTTTCAGCAAGGTTACAAAAATAATCCAAAATAGTAAAAGACTAGAGCTGAGCATCATTCAAATAATAGTGAGGCAAGTAGATAATAGATTGTTCATCCTAGATAGACAATCAGACAAAAAATCTGTCAAACTTTGAAACATTTTTGTTTAGTAGACTGTCACATATATGATTTAATCCCTTTTTACGAGTAACGAAATTTTTTAACAATAATATTTCCCTACGAGATTCTTTATTTAGTTTACTTTTTATATCTGACTTTTTATAAATAGATAAAATAAAGAAAAAACTGTACACTCTTACCAAAACTTGTTATTTGTAACGAATAATATGAAAGAGTTATTTTCTACACTTTCAAATTGGTCCAAATAATGGATTGTTATCTATACTTCTATATTTATTGAATGGATAGGGGGGAAGGAGGTCAATTCAATGTTGAAAGTAGCAAAGCAGCTCAATACTACAATGTAATTCAACGGTATCTACATTTTTCGCGGAATCAAAATATTTAAGTTTCATTTAAATCTATGTACCAAGTCAAGTAGTTTTTGGAAGATAAATTTACCCCTTCCATAACGTCTCAGCTGACATGGTATATTATTTCAGTTGATTCATAAAGTTTAGTTCTATCTTTTTTCTATTTAAGTTCTTTTTCTCTTTTTTATGAAACATAACATTCTTGTTTGTTATATATTTGGCAGAAACAGAAAAAAGAAAGATTGAAAAAAGAGGGAGGGAGAAAAAATATAAACTTTAATTTGTTCTTCCAAAAATATCTAATTGATGAAAAAATATTTGATACTTGGAAAAAGGTTAGAGAACAGAAGAAAAAAACATACATTTTTCTGGCAGACTAATTGGGGACTAATTCTACCCTATTTTGTCAGAACTTGTCAGCCGCAGCCGCTTTCTGCCTTTAGTATAAATTATAGCCAAAGCCGCAGATGCACATTTTTAGAACAATCTGAAGACGCTGCAACAAAAAATATTATTTCAAATATGTTTCAGTTGGACTCGGCTGCAGAGCCTCCAATTTTACTTAATTTCAAATTAAAGGAAAAACGTTGAAAAAAATATTCGACTTTGGCAATCTTTACCTCTCAAAATTAGGTTCAATGTAGAATAAATTTTTTAATGTGATGGAAAATTTGGTAAAATTATAAAATAAGTTCGCTTTTTTATGAAATAATCATTTTAGAAATATTATCGGCGATGCCCTTTTCATTTGGAGGGGACTAAAGCTCCTCCGTTATAAATAAAATATAACAACTTCATTAAAAACTAGCCCAGGACCTGTGTGTAGCTTCTCTAAATGTATGAACCTGTCGGTCCAGTCATTACTAAGAAACTAAGAGACAAACAAACAACCAGTAAAAAGGTATACGAATGCTTTTTTTATTCCAAAGCTCCATTAAAATTAATGATTGATAACTTAGTTGCCACGGTTGCAAAATAATATTCAATAGATATAATTATTCTCGAGGCAATTATTAAAATTACCGTCGCGTCGTTAAAAGACAAACCACTTTATTTCAATGATATTGCATGACACCTAATGAAACAGTGACAGATAAAAAAATAAAAATATCTTTACCCAGCAAATACAACAATATTCTGTCTTGTGTAGCCTAAATTAACCCATAGTTGATAAAACTAAGCTTCAGGAAAAGGACAATGTATAATATATCCCTTTTCCTCTTAGAAGCCTACTAGAACAGGTGGCGGCAGGCAAAATCATGGTCCGTTTTTATGCAGTACATATTCTGTACAAATAGGTTTTCATGAGTTAATTCAGAAGCAGTTTTTAGCGTTTTTTTCTCTTGTACCTTTTCAACTTGCGTACCTTATCAGATTAATGGGTATCTGACACTTTCATAGCTTAGACCCAATCTACCTCAGAGTGTCATTTTTACTCGCGTTTACTTTACTCGCGCCTTTTTGGTGTTGTTGATTTTGTAATATCTAGGTAGGTAAACCAGATTCAAGTGTGCCCAACTTTTTCACCATTACCAACCAAGATACGTTCTACGTTTTTCTGATTTGATCTAAAAATGTATGTGTGACTGTGTGTACCTTGTATGACATATATTTGTTGGCATTATGTGACACTATGCATTTGCTAACAGGGTTAATCAAAGTGAAGATTACAAACTCAAGCTTCTAGGAAAATCCTATTGGGGTATCAATACTTTCCCCCCTTTCCCCTTACAAATCTTTTTAATTATTTCGTCATGTTGAAATATTTTATACTAGCGGCTTCGTCCCTAGCCTCTAGGGGCTTTGCCCCAAGAGGTGATAAAAAAAAAATTTGGGCGAATTTGTCCCACCCCCCAAGAAAATAGCCTAAAACCACCACAGGACCAGTAGGTATATTCCCTGAAGAGTAGAATCCGATCGGTTCAGTGGTTACCGAGATCTTAAGGGACGGACGGACGGACGGACAGACAGACAGACGGACGGACAGACAGACAGACAGACAGACAGACATCGTTCTACTTTGTATTATAGATGGTAAACCTAAGATTTTTATACTTATGTTGATATAAGTATTATGCAAATAGGATCTTTTAACGACATAATGATTATATTTTTATCGAGAAACACTTTTATATGTACAGTCGACGCAGATTTTAGAAATTGTATGTCGTCATAATAATCCCACTTCTAGGTTTGACAGGGACCGTAGTGGGCATGCATTTTGGGAGGGTTTATTGTGGCTCAACACTAACAAAAATTGTGCCAGTAGAACCTTTCTTTACTACACATAACATAAGATTACTATCACTGCATATTTTTAACAGAAATATAGGACATGTGCTTTTCAAAATATTTTTCAATAGTAATGAATTTTCATAGCTAAAACAAATCATTTATTGATCACAGTTACTGATATATTAAGGGGAAAAATTTTATCAAAATTTTAGATTAAATAAAATTTATATGGCCCTTACCCTTATTCCAAGTTAAAACTAGAAGATTTACAGCAACAAAAAACATAGCTTTGAAAAAATATAGGTATATTAACAATGCCTTGATTAATAAAAAAAATTAATGCACTACTTTGTTAGGACATTCTGACTCCTACCATCCAATCAAAGGGTTGCCTGTTCGAGTTTGGATCAGTCAATGATTTCCAATTCCCTAATGTACTAAACCATATATTTTTGAATGTTGTAAAGGCTCAATATATTTAAAGCATTGCATTGTAAGATTAATTATTGATAATTTTGTAGCACCACATCCCTCTAAACACCACCACAGCAAAGCTGCAAACAACAACAACTACAAGATAAGGACATTCATGTTCATAAATAGCGCAGAGATAGCAAGCAAAATATAATTTGGATAAACAAAAACTATTATAAAGCTATAACTGAAGAAAATTAAGAGTTCACTTTATAAATAACTTTATCTTACCAATCTTGCAACTGACACTTATTTTAGTTTACCACAAGAATGTGCGGACTTGTTATACTTAAAGAGAAGCTGCGCTATTTACAAGAGATGAGATAAATTTATGGCCTGATTAAATTTGTCTTCAAATTTTATAAGGAGCAAAGCTCCTAACTAAATATTTCATTATTCAGTCCTAAAGCATTTTTTATGGATTAATAAACAAAGTTATTGTCTTGATGAAAAAAAATAAACTTTTATATTTTTCATATTATAAAATGGTATTTTATGATCTTGAATAAATATTAGCCTCCTCATCCTCTGAATAAAAACTTGTATGTATTAGTTGTAACTACTTATTTAGTTAAATGTTATATGTACATTTTCAAATGTGTAAGTACTATAAAGTTTATATATTATAAGGATTACAATTACGTATATAGCATTAACTGACAGTGATACAATAATCGCTTTTTGAGCCTCAGCATCCTCCCCCATCCATTTGTTTTTGGGAATTTTTACAAAAAAATGGTTTCTTTTTACGTGCCAACCACGACAAAAAAGAATCATTGTTTTTCGCCAGCGGGCATGCAATTTTTATTTTTATATTTTTTTATAAAATATTTTTCGACATATTTTTTTGAGTTCTTTTTCCTGTTAATATGTCGCATTATAACAATCATTGCAACATTGAACATGCATATATTTAGAAAATATCTATCTCATAATGTTTTTATTCTTATGTTGATATAATAGCAGTAATTAAGTTCAACAGGGTTTCAATCTTATCATCTTAAGAGGATAAGTGTGTTGGGAAGGGGGAATTCAAGGTCCCCCCCCTCCCCCTGAAAACTATTATGATCAAAATTATGCAAAAAGCATCATTTATGCAAACATGTTTTCATTCTTATGTTTGTCTAATGATGGATTCATACAGATCACTCAACTGTTCAACATACCTTTACAAAGTTTGTGTAATGATCTACATATATGTAGTCAGGGATATGTTAACTAAAGAAAACAAAAATTGTTTTATTTTATAAGTTGTTCATTAAACTAAAACAGTTTTAAAACTGAAGTACGTTAAATTGTGAAAATCTTAATACATTTTGCTGGGTTTTTCGATTATATGACATGTTTGACTTGTTATCGACTACAGAAAAGAATCTTTATTAGCAACAATTGTGTTTTTCCATTTGTTTCCCAATGGCCTCTAAATACATCCCAAAACTGTGACAAAAAGTCAAGTTAAAATATAAAAGATCAAAAGTATTTTTGTCAACCATAATTTTTTCCTGTTTGCTTGTTCCTAATTTTAGCTTGGCATTGAAACCATCTTGGTCGAGGATATTTTCTCTAAGAGAGTTGGTGATACAATTATTATTTAGCTACGTTAAGACTATAAACTAGCTGTACGTCCGTCTGTCCGTCGTACACTCTAGCTATTATAAGTTGTCAACCGACCATGCGAATTAGATTTAATATTCTAGATTTCTCTTGTCTTTGCTGCGCTGCTTATGAACATAAGGTAATTTTACTAAAATAGTAAAATTAAGGGCAACTAAAACTGATACTTATTTATTTCACCAAGAGTAAGTTTTATTACTGAAATCCTTTATAAACCGTATGCTTCATTCTATTGATCACATTTATTTGTAGATCTTTGTTGATATAATCACAGCACAAAATATTAGCATGATTTGTAGCTCTGCATATACGAGGCGCTAGTGTAAGTTTAATGTATCCTGCCAATTTCCTTCACTTTGATTGGTTTTCAACCAAACTATTCTTAGCTTACATATTTATGTACATACATATTTTACTGATACATAAAAACTTACAAGAGCGAAGATTTTCTACAAGTATGATCTTTACGACAAGTAATGTAAAGTAAACACTTTCCAACTCTTATCAATTTTATTTCTCATGTTAATTAAATTATTTTTTACTTTAGGTAAGTTTGATCCTTTTTAGAAATATTTAAGAATAAATCGTAAGTAAAAAATTTAAGAATGGAGTAAATCCTTATAATAAAGTAACAGGATGTTTTTCCGTGTGTCTGTTTTTCTGTACCGAAGGATCTTGCTAACCGATGAACCGATCGGGTTCTCCTTAACAGGGTAGTTTCTCATAGGTCCCGTGAAGGTTTATAACTATTTTGGGAAGGGTACCACCACCCTCCGAAGAGAAATCACAAAAAAATCAAAAAAAAATTACGTAGAGACTTGAACGCAACATAGACATGTTACATATTATTTTTTTAAAACGTGCAACTAGAGGCCGCTAGTCAACAATAAAGTTATTTTTGTTTATCCGTTAAGATCACTCTACTAAGTGAATCGATTGAGTTCCCCATTTCAGAGAAGCTTTATACAGTCCCAAGAAAGGTTTCAATTAAATTTTCACTATCTTAATTTCGAAACACGCTTAAAGCTATGGTCGCAGGCGCTAAATTTTAATACTTGCAGAAAATAATAATTTAAATTTAAATATCTGAAATGTAAAGCTATAATTATTATTTTTCCCAAAAGTGTCAAATAAAATTATAATGATGAGCATACTCAGGCCAAATTCAGGGAGGAGAGGACAATGGCTTTAAAACTTTCTTATCAGTTAGGTACTAATGACATTATTTCACATTTATAAAAGGTAGTAATTTACTTTTTATTAATTTGAAAGATTGATTATTTTTTTCAATCCAATTCCAATTAAGTCCCTGACGATTTTAAATCCAGACACACTTTGGGTGTTCAAATTTAAATTATAAATAATTATTATATTGAAATTGTGTATTAAGAATTATTTTGATTGAAATTGAGTACCCCCCCTTCCACTGGCACGTGGTATTCATTAATTCCAGAAGAGAAGGGTAAATTAGACTGTGAATTATGCTAGTACTCAAAGTTTTAGTTCACCTTGGCTCAAAAACTTTTTGTTGCTTTTATATTGGTTGATTTCAAACCAGAAGTATCCAAACTTTTTAACAAAATAATCTAGTGGGTTGTATATATTTTTTTCGTCCATTGGCTTGTCCCCTAAAATCACTAATTATTTCCCAAAAATACATTGATACGACGATAATTTATCCTTTAATTTTATGATTGGAATTCTCCTCCCTCCTTATTTACAAAATAGGGATTTTAGAGATATTAATTCGTTTGGATCTTAAATTATTATAATTAGCTTGATATTCGAAGTATAATTGAAACAGTTATCTGTAATAATAGCTGAGAAATTGTTGAAAAGCTGTATTGTATCTGCTTTAGTAAACTATATAAGATTTTTGAAACATCCTGCACGTACGCGTGCATAATTTACACAATAATCTAACAAACATCCAGGGATCTTAATGGATAACACATTAAACGATAAATTGATGTACATTATCAATCATGACAAACAAAATTACCCCGTCTGTAGGTTAAAACTATTATTTGAAACGCTTGAACACTTGTCACAATGAAGCAGCCAATCAAAATTTAATAAAAGTACCCAAAGTTTTTAAACAAACGAATTAACTTTGGGTACTAAAGTATTAACATTACAATGTCCCCTCCCTCACTGCAAAAATCAGACATAATAATTTGATTATAAAATTCTGAGAAACTCAAATTTGTGAGAAATATTTATTTGAGTGGTTGCAGCCGCCTGCATTATCATCTCACAACAACAATGGCGTACACAGTTATTCACAGGAATTGGGGAGGATGGGTCTTGAACCCGTGGGTCGCAGGGACAGATCACTATTTGTCCTTCAATTTTTAAGCAATCACACTATATGACAAGTATATCAATTAGAGCATGCTGTAATCGTTTTACCCAAGAAAAGATTAAAAAAGAACATTAAATTTTTAGAGGCAATACAAATGAGTCATAAATTTACGCAGACAACATATGAAACAGACCGACCATCTTTAAATCTTGTGTGTAGAGTAGATTTGCTTGTGATAAATGAATCTGTTAAAATGCATGTTTGTGCCCTTGATCTCTGCTATTACACAACTTAACTTATTCTCAATCATATCTAATGATGCAAACTTTATGTTGATCAATTTTAGGGCCGCAGAAATCGTTTCCTAGATTTGTACACAATTTAATTTAAGCACAACTTCTCTATAACCATAGTCCGTGCGCACGTCCAGTAACTAAAAGGTCGTTCAGATTGCATTCTTTCTTGAAGATAACTTTTGACCTAATAAATTATTATGCCTATTTTAGAAGACAGGAATAGCTATTTGATAGCTATTAAAAAGGACATCGTACAAGATATACATAAATTGAAAATTAAAATTGTGTATGAAAAATTGTTGGCTCTGTTGATTTGAAATATATGCATCAGTAATAAATTATGATTATAGCACATACATGATATCAACATTATTTTCAGCAAACATTTTATATCTTTTAATTTGTCAAATATTTCTACTATACAGTTTTTTTTGCAAACGTTTTTTTTTTATATAACGCAAAGCTTCCCTGCAAAAAGAGTGATAATGTTTTATAGATATCTAGTTTGCTTAGAGTATTATTTTTTACATATTACATTATGTTTTTAATGATGAAATCTTTAGGCGATTCCCAGGGAGGGAAGGGACATTGGATCGTAAATTATACTGGTACCCAAAGTTTTTAAACCACGTCAAGCATACGTGAGCATACGCTGTCTAAAAAAATGGTACTGGATACTTTGGGTGATTGGTTGGTTCGAACTTGCAGTTTTCAAACATTACTTTCAAAATATTTATCTAAACAAGAAATAGCTGTGTTTTTCATCAATAGGGATGTCGATTAAATCATCCTTGAGAATACTTATACTCTAACAGACACAAAAACAATGATATGTACACGTGCGACTCAATGTAAGTTGATTACAGATTCTCTAGCATTAAATATTTATTTATGCAAATATTTATAAAGTTATGGAGTTAAAATTTAAATGATTTTGTATAGCACTGCACACTCCAAAACTTCCAAACTATTAAGGGGGAAGTTTAAAGAATCTAGTATGAACTACTTCAGCTACCCAGGAAAATAAAGGGATAAGACAATGGCCGATAAATTAATAAACTATTCTATTGATTACAATTAGTAGTTGAAAAGTTTTTACAATCAACTTAATGAACTAACCAATCAAATTTCGATAAAAATCTCCAAAGTTGTTAAAGAAAACGTTAATATAAAACTTTGGGGACTAGTGTAATAAATAGCCTAATGTCCCCTTCCTCCCTGTATTCTACCCCCAATCATATGATATATTAACTGAGGTATTATTAATAAATATACAATTATAAAATGATAAAACTGATAAAAATGGTAATGGGATATTTTTTTTTATTTTTAGTATAATGAAAAAAATATGTTATAGTAATTTATATGAACTTTTTCTGTTACCAATAAATCATAAATAACCACAAAAATGCGATATTATGTTTCAACTAGCAAAAAACTACAACAAGACGTCAAACTGTTTTGGTTAAGGTTTGGCAGCTGCAACCATACCGCGACTACTCCCGTTCAGCCGCTTTTTAAAAATCTTTGAAAAAGGGACATAAAATGAATTTCTTTATTTACTGCGGCTTGTAGGGCCGTTTGCGGCTGGCAAGGCCTGTAATTTTGGTTATGGCAATGATGATACTACGGTGGAATAAACACATCAAACACCTTTTTGATCCACTCTTTTGACAGCTGACGTTTATGTGGGATGATAACTTTACACTTGGACACACACACAAACACACAAATCTAAAAATTAAAAACATACACACAGAAAAAACACACAGAACCAATTAAACAGATTTGTACTGTACATATAAAATCCAATCAATAGATTTGGCTTTTTGTAAAACCCTGCCGTTGTAGAGATTTTAAGTTACCTTACCTATCCCAAAAAGAAGAACATATTGTCATTCTTAATTTCATGTAAATCTTAATTAATTGAAAATTCTAAGTAATTATTATACTATGGTTTGGATAAATTTTTCTATGGCAATTTATAGATTCATGCTTGAATTAAATACTGCAACTCTAAGAACAATGTTTTAACTAACATTCTTAAACAGTTTTATGTCAATAACATAGAGTTTTGAAAAAGTGATCATTGTGGTATCATTATTGGGGATGTACACTAATTTATCAACCATTGTCTTATCCCTTAAGATCCCTAAATGGGTTTCCACGAACAGGCGTCAGTCTCTGTTTAGCGTGACATATTTATTATGGAATATTTTATATATTGGCACAACAAGATTTATCCTTCACACATTTACGGGTTCCTTCTATTTGTATTAGAGGCTTTCAAAAATAACAAACTTTTAGCAATACTTGCATATTTTTTGTCGCTGTTCATACAATCCCAAACATCAGTTTCAGATAACCCGCCGAGAAGCAAAGGAAGAATTTTGATTTTTTTTCAAGGGGGAGGAGTATTAATTATAATATATTTTCTCCTCTCCCTTTTTGAACATCTAAAATTTTTTTATAGATGGCAATTCAATTATCAAAACATGGAGGAAAACCTAGATTAGATTTGCAGTATTTTTTAAAATTTTTAAACCCTCTAATTTGTATATTGATAAACCATGAAGAATGAAAGAGCCGGGCTCGTGCCTGGTGCTGTAATAATATTATTTATAAAAGCAAAGCTCCTCTACAAATATCATACGAATACCGGCTGTCTGTCACAAATATGCATCCGTTGTTGCACTTGTGTGTATATGGTTCTTGATTCTTGAATATTGGTAGGTTATTTGTTCACAAAGTACTGTAATTTTACTTGAAGTAATTGGCTTTGAAACACTATTGAAAAAACTATTTTTTACTATGAACAGTTGCAAACTATGTTCCCTTATGATTGCTATTCAATTAATGATCACAATCTTCCTTGTTAATTAATAAATAGATTTATATTTTAATGCAAGGATAGGAAAAAATATAAGTGTGCTAACATTTTAAAGTTCAATAGCTTATGATTTTTTTACTTAATATTTTCAAATTGCCAATATGAAAGAAATCCTAAAGCAAATATAAAGAATAGCAGACAGACAGACGTTAATAAATATACAGCAAAGACGCCACAAAAATTGAGGAAAGAAGTATATTTTAAGCGAGAGACATGGATGTGTGTGTGTGTGTAAAATCAGCTAGCAAGGGATGAATAAATTTATTGAACTAAATAATATAGCTTTTTAACTACATCTATACTTTTGTATTTATTTATAGCTTAGCATTTAGCCCCTAATTTATGTTTTTTGTGCCTTTTTGAAAAACCTGGGATGGCTTTTTTTGTCAGAGCTACTTCCCTTTCCCCCTTTCTTCCGCTATCTCACCCCCTAAACCTCAGGAAAATAGCCTAGAACCTGGCTAGAACAAATATAAAACTTACCTTTAATGATAGATCAGTCGGTTTAGCCGTTAAAATTTTTCGTTAATATTATTGTGTTAGTTAAAAAAATTCTTAATCGACAATTCAATGCGATGCCTGATTGTCAAATTATAAATAAATTTGCTACTTTATCATTAAAGGTTACAGAAACAATTTTGATGAAACTGAAAAGTATTTTTTTTTATATTATTTACTTGTCCCTCTGCCCCATCGGGTGAGTGAAGCGATTATAAGGATTGATAATGATTTATGAGAATCAGAATTTGATATGATTCAATTCTACCCACATTAGTTACACACAAAGTTCCTACACACGATCACACACACACACATACAAACCGACAACACAAGGACAATTATTTCCACTAGAGGTCCTAATTTATAAAATCTTCGTTGAAAAAAATTGACAACATGTGGTACAATGACATAAAAAATTGTAAACAAAACTTAAACACATTTTTACAAATAATTATTATTGTACAAAAGTATTATGTCAGAAATTATCCAAGTATTGAATGTTATACTACAAGTTTCTGTTTTTTTGTCTGTGTGAGTGAGTGTGTGTGTGCTCTGGTCTGTTGAATGAATAATGTAGGCAAACAGAGAAACTGCATAGATACTGTAAACTGTAAGATAGTGTTTACTTAATCATTTTAGTACCATAGTTATCGAAAAGCTACACTTTTGATACTCTTACACAGAATAACACAAATACACACACACACACACACACATACATACACACAATCTTCCCACATTTTATTATTATGTTAATAAAGCTGATTGAGGTAGTTAAGCCCCAAAAATTCATTAAGGTCTGATAATTATCATACTTTGAATAACTTAATTGATTCCAAAAATTCAACATTTTCATAATAGATTTGTAGATTTTTTGTTGATTTTCATAAAAATTGTAGAGCTTGGGAGCCATTAGCCGTCTTAAAAGATATTTTTCCAAAGAAGTTCTAAATGCCTCAGCCTGTTTAAAAGATTTCAACATGAATTGTTTTTCTTTTTGGGGATGGTTAAACTATGTCTTTAACACTAATTTTGACTTATTTCTGAATATTAAAATCCTCTTTAAATATAGAGAATTTTCGCTTACTTACTTGAGTAACTATTTGATTAAGATGAATGCCCTATTAATAATATGATGATTAGGTGATGAGTTGTCTTTTTTTACATGATAAATGTAATTGTCTTTCAAATAAATGATGTTACAACCCACCCACTATCCCCCAACTCTCACGGTGTGTAGTGGGAGGGGGTTGTCACCACCCCACCCACTATTGATGTTAATCAGGCCCAAGGGTCAATTAATGATGTGTAATTACACTAATTGTTCCAGATTTGGACAAGAGTCAAGTTACTTAGTTAACGATTACTGCCCAATATTAGCATGGTTCAAATTTTTCATTTTGTTTGTTACTGCTTTAGTTGGGTAGGATATCCTTCTATTTGTATGCATGTACTCTGAAATCTCTTAAACGGCTGGAATTAGTGTTTGATATAGTTTCAGGTCAGGTTTTAGGCTATCAATCACCCAGAATTGTAGCATGTAGAATAAATAATTGCAATATAGATCAAATGATATTGTCAATTTATCTTACTATTGAGTACAAAAAGATTCTAGTTATAACGCAGCTTTGCAACTTATAATTAGACTGTCAAATTATGACCCAGGCTATTATATCTTGTAATGATTAAGTATACGGCTTGGTGTGACTTAGTATTTACATTCTTATCTTGTCCACATAAGCCTTAGAGTCACATAATCATCGAGGATCATCACAATTTTAAATTTGAAACTCCCTAATAGCCATTAACATTATTATTTTGGGAATAGTAAATTCAAAATATAAACTAAAATTATCCTAATTAACACCAGTTTCAATTTTTTTCTCACCTGTATAGGTTTTCTTAAAGTCGTAAAATTTCAGATAAATAGTAAAAGTTTGAATTTGATTACTAAAACAAAATAAAACTGTTAACTTTTTTCTTAAAACAAAATGATAAAAAAAAACTGAACATAATTTAGCCTAATAGATATGATTGATTTTTCCATCAAATTTAAGTAAAATTCTCTTTTAATGACTTCATCAAGCAATTAAATTAATTCGATGTTGATTTGTTGAAAGTCCAAACAAAAAAATACTAATAACTGTGTATAAACTAACAAATGAGAATTTAATAATATTGTAAAGAAACTGTGTATGACATAATTATATCAGTTTTTATGTTAGTAACAAAAATATGAAAAATAAAAATAATTGTATTATATTTTACATGAATTGTCAATCAGACACAATCATCCCTTCAACTTAAAAATAAATTTACACTAAAACATGTTGTTGCAATGAAATTGCATGATAAAAAATAATTCATTGTGTAAAATATTTTGTCTATGGTTATTTATTTTCCGATAC
>LS055448.1:0-15780 GCA_900241095.1 Acartia tonsa
CCTGACAAAGACGGCCAAAAAACCATTTTTAAAACAACTGTTGCGAATTTTGAACAGGTCTTTCTTGGGGGTCGCAGCATCTCCCCCATCCCCCTCCCATTCCACTTCTCATCAGTATGTGTCTACTAAAATAAGCCAGGGATCTTAATGGATAAGACAATGGCCTATAAATTGATATACAATACAGCCACAATAATAAAACACCCAGTTACCCCTTCTGTAGATTACAATTAGTGGTTGAAACGTTTGGACCTTAACTTTATGAACCTACCAATCAAAATTCATTTAAAATCCCAAAAATTTCCAAGTCAATGAATAAGAAAACGTTTTTATTAAACTTTGGGGTCTAGTGTTATAAACAACCCCTCCCTCCCTGGAAATAAGCTTAGGGTCGCAATTTTATCCTCCCCTCCTCTCCCCCTCCCATTGCCACCATAAGGGGGTCTGACCCACCCCCACCCCCATAATGTTTTTTAAGGTTCACACACTTGACCTAAGCGTATATGAAGTATTTTAACCATTTCACAAGGGTTTAAAATAGGACAAAATATAAATTAAAATATTTTAGTTTTCTCCATAATTAGAGCATATTCTTTTATCTGTCTTTTTGTTCTTCCTTCTATTAAAGACAAGTGAAACTGCTGTTTATTCTTTTTTGCTTTTAAAAAACTGAGTTATTGGCTTGTTATTGCTGTTTTGAAATAAGCTTGAACAATAACATCCTATTATATAAAGTAGTAAGCTTTTTTTGTCTGTAGTGAAGGATCTTACTAACATCTGTACCGATATGCTTCTCCTTTACATTGAAGCTTCTGATAGGTCCAGGAAAGGTTTAAAACTATTTGGGGTGAGGGTATTTACACCCTCTGAAAAGAAATCGCCCCTTGAAAAAATAACCACCTTAAAATTTTTAAAAAATTTTAAAAACTTAAATTGAAAATAGGGGGAGGAATAGGTCGACTTTTACCCTAAATGACTTCTAGGGGCATAGCCGCTAGTAACATATAATTAAAGGGACAAATTTTAGTCTTTTATAACTTTTGTCAAGATGCGTTCAATTGTGAAATTTAAGATAGACAAGAATGTTAGTAATCCTTCCCCATAGATTACTTTAGATGATATTAGAGGTAGTTAAATTCAAAAATACTTACATTGGACATGCAATTTTAATAGAGTTATTATAACCGAATAAAATATAATCGCTCGAAACTTATTTGTCATTCAAAAGTTACAGCAACCCTTGTCTTATTTCAATTAGCACGTTAAATTTTGTATATCATATGATGTAAAGTAGTAAGGTTTTTTGTCTAAGATTTCGATTACTACTAAACCGATTCAATTCTTCAATTTACATAGCTTCACATAGGACCCAGAGAGTTTTCAGGCTATTCTATTCAAAGATTTAAGTTTTGGGATGGTTTTAGACTCTTTTTTCAATCTCCGTATATAGAGCCTCTAGATGCTATGGGCGGAGCCACTAGAAGATAAATAATGCATTTAGTCTGAAGAATGATTATTGTTAACTGCCTAAAATATACTGTATTATAGTTTACTGTTATTTTTGGCTGTTGCTACGGATAGTCCTTTTAACAGCTGTTTTAGGTTTTCTATATTAATCCCCAGAGAGAGAGGGACATTAGGCTAGTTATTACACTAGTCCCCAAAGTTTTATAATAACATCTTTATATTCGTTAGCCTAACAACTTTGGGAACTTTCATTGATTTTGATTGGTCGGTTCAGTGTCCAAACGCTATATATGAAGTAATTTTGTGCATCATCATTTGGGATGTACATAAAGCTATCGGCCATTGTCTTATCCCCTCAGATGCCTGGTTAATCCCATATAGAGGCAAAATTTGTAATCCCTTTTTTCAACCCTTCCTAAGAAAAGAAGCTGAAGGATTTGAGAAAAAAACAAGGATGACAACATCCATAAAAGCAAAGCACTGGAACGATGAACAAAAGGACATTTACACTTGTATAGTGTTAAAACCGAATAATCAGAATATAAATGTATAAGAGTCTAAGTAAAATTGTAAGTAAATTTGTAAATCAAAGTAACTAAAAAAGCTATCCGTGTGTAACGGACGGACGTAAGGACCGACCCTAATTACAGAAAAGCTTCGCTTTTAAAAAGTTGAAGGTAGTTTCTTCAGCCCTTCTGTCATGGAAATATGTCTAAAAATAGCAGGGATCTGAAGGGATAAGACAATGGGTGATTAAATTTATGTACAACCACAATTATAACATTGGTGGAAAAGTTTGGACACTTTGAAGGTTTGCACAATCAAGATTTGATAAATCCCAGTATTTAGTTTTAATAGCATATTCAGTGATTTATCAACAAAAGCTACCTAAAAATTAAAATTTCCCTACTAAATATTCTATGTATATGAATGGCATTTTAAAGTAGTTTTTACTGTATATTGCTTAACTGTCTTTTTCTAGCTATTTATAGTAAAGTTGTTTTTTTTTTAATTTTCGTAACTTTTTAGTATTTACATGGGACTAACTAATAAACTATGCTAATGGCCCAATATCCGTTACGGACCTGCGTATAAAATAAATTATAGAGTAGCAATACCAATAAAAATAGCGAAAGCAATTTCAAATTATGTTAATGCTTATTAAAAAAGGCGGATTTCTTTACAGTTCTTACAAATGGGGGGGGGGGGAGGGGGAAAAGGATATTTCATTTGAAGAAAAATTTCTTTCGCTACCAAAACTTAATGCTAAATAATTAATTTCTTTGTTGATTACAGTTATAGATAAATTAATAAATGTTGTCACGCTGTTTACAAAAAAAGAGGCAAAATGATTTTTTAAAAAGAAATATGCCTTTCCGATTAGTTAGAATAATAAGAATGTAAACTATAGGTTGTAAAATAAGGTTCTTCAGACAAAGATTTTGTTATAAAAGTGTCGTTTATCTGATAATTATATATCTGTTATATCTGATTAAGTGGTACAAACCAACTGTGGCCAATAAATTAATTATATTATTGGGGTAATATTGATTAACATAATAGGGGGATGTTCCTCAATTGATAGTCCATTGTCTTTTTTTTAATTCTCGCTCAAAATAAAAAAATCTAACCTTTATGTTTGACTTCCCTGGTAAATTGTGAGCACTTCCGTGAGAAGGGTGCCAAAGGGGTAAAATTCTATAGGAGTCTTATTCTACCCCCGATTGAAAAAAGTTAAAATTTCTCAGTGCTTGAATTATACAATGTTATAGTAATAAAGGTATTATGAGAAAAGTGTTAAATTTTAGATTCTGCTATAGTATTGGGAATGTTGTCAAGGGGTATTATAAGGGGCATGCTCAGCTGGTTTGTTTATATGCTTTAAAACGACGACGTTAGCCTATGTGTTCATTAAAATCTCTCCCTTGGAGAGGGATGAAATCAGAAAATTAAAATTATTCTGATTTTTAGAGTTTTAGTAGAGGAATGGGAACTTGATTAGGATAAAGGGGGATGCAGGGTTCACCGCCATTTAATTTTAAAGAGGGTGTTAAATGCACCCCTAACCTAATCCCTCAATTCTCATTTTTATGCTATATTCTGTATGTACCTTTCTTTGGGTCGGGTAATTGCACCCTTCTTCTCAACTTGGAGAAATTTTTAATTCACAAAATTTGCTTTGAAATTTAAGATCTATTCAAATAAGAGTCATTATTTCAGAGATTAAGGACGGGCTACAATAGACTTTGTCTCAATAATCATTATCTTTATTGATAAAAAAGATAAAATTTAGTTTGATTAACTATGTTTTAAGATTTTATCTTTTTTTAGAATTAGTTTTTGATACTAAAGAATTGTTTTATATTTTAGGTATGTACCATGCATATATCTAACCAAACCTTCCCCCTCAAAATAATACACCTCCACTGTCAAAACCCTGTACACGCCACTGTATCTACCTACAGAAAGAAATACCCATTAATATTGGAAAAAAATTATTTTAATCTTTGCTTTAAAAAATAACATAAAAATGTTTTTTTTAATTGGCATAAAAGATTTGGCTTGTTTACATTTGTCAAACTGTATTAATAACAGTTAAATGATTTTCCTTTAAAAGGAGCATCTATATTCATTGATAACTTGTACTATAAGAGATATTTTTTTTTTAAAGAAATCATTTGCCTTCTTATTTTCTGTAAGTCAAATTGGGACGATATGTGTTTATATGCATTTACAATTTAAAGCATAACATTGTTACTTAAATACTATAGAGGGACAACATACTAAATGAAACTGATATTTTAACTAGCAGAAAGTTAAATAGATTTTTTTCCTTATCAATATTCTCACAAAAAAAACTGTTATATTAAATCTTTTTTAAAGCCAAAAAAAGAGAATTTTTTATTTCTTAAAAAAAAACATTTCCGCCCTTTTAATACAAAACAATAATATTATTTTATTTCATTTTATATAACTGTTTTTTTTTTATTGTTTCCTTACGTTAAAAAGGCATGTGTTGTTTTAGTAAACAAGGACGATTGAAACCATTTGTAGTGCTGCCGCCAAAAACATAAAATGAACGCATATTATATAGTAGTTGCGTTACTAAAGATAAATTGATATACATTTTATACACCACTACTGATGACAAACAAAATTACTCCTTCTATTAATTATAAATTGTTGGTGGAAAAGTTTAGACACTGCTAGTTTGTACAACCCAACCCAGATTTGAAAAATACATCATCGCACAAAACTTTAAGTTCAAGTAAAATTTACAGCTCAATGTCCATTTCCTGCCTGCTGATGATAAATGTTAATTGAATTCATATAAAAGTACCCAAAACTGAATAGGGTCTGTATTTGTCTGCAATTCTACACGTAACGCTTCCCCAACAACTATTGTATGCCACATTTTACAGGAGATGGAGTCTCAGAAAATGCCGTTTCTCGAAGTCTTGCGTCATGTTGGAATTTTCAGTTAACAGACTCACAAAGTTGGATTCTTAAAAAACTTTTTGGCTCACTGCATCACTAAAAAAAGTGAGGCTCGCAAAAATATTTTGTGAAAAAACCTCCAAAATCCCATTAAAAATCTACAAAAAAAACAAACAATCTTATGTCAATAACCCTTAACGATTTTGTTTAATTTTTATAGATTTTTATGCGATTTTGGAGGATTTTTCACAATTTTTTTTAGCGAGCCTCAATAATATTACTGAGGCAGTGAGCCAAAAAGTTTTTTTAAGGATCCACCTTAGTTTTCGCTTTTTAATTTACTATTTTTCTCTATAAGATAAAAGCGATGCTTGTAAGATTATTTAATTCTCTATAATATAAAGATAGATTTTTCTCAACGCTTGAAATCTGAGATTTGAAAGTTGCGTCACCCTACTAACATGACGCATGACCGCGTACTACCGGGAGAAATGACATTTTCTAGGACTCCATCTTTAAGGATCTATGCAAAGATATCCTACTGCGTTAAACGTCCAGTCATACGTACATTCTAAAACGGGGATATGTAAACCGGAAAAAAATCTGTTAAAATATAAAGTTAGGGCTTTTGATTTAGATTATCATCCTTTGTCCTACGAATACCAATCAGTGTCCAAACTTTTTCACCAATGCAATATATCTAATTACAGAAGGGGGGATTTTGTTTGTCATAATTGGGTCTGTGCATTAACTTATTTTCAATTGTCTTACCAATTAAGAACCCTGTTATATCCATAAATTCAGGGATCTAAAGGGATAAGACAATGGCCGATAAATTGATGCCCAATGATTTTACTCAAAATTACCCCTTTTGTAGCGTAAAATTAGTGGTTTAAACATTTGAACACTCAACTTAATAGACTAACCAACAAAATTCAAAAGTCCTTAAAGTTGGTAATCTAACGAATAAGAAAATATTTTCATGAAACTTTTGGAACTAGTTTAATAAACAGCCTATTGTCCCCTCTCTCTCTCTGCCATTAACTAATATTTAACTAGCCTAAAACCTATTATGGCATATCTATAATACAAAGTAGCTTGATGTTTGTCTGTCCGTCCGTCTGAAGCTAAGAACCGTTCGGATTCTGCTCTTCAGGGAATATGCCTACTGGTCCTGTGGTGGTTTTAGGCTATTTTCTTGGGGGGTGGGACACCCCCAACCCTCCCAAAAATAAAAAATTCCCCCTCATTTTTTTATGATACAGATAATGCCCGCCATTTTTTTTAAAAATTATTTTTTTAAAATTATTTAATATAGTGGTGGAGTTGGGGATCTCCAGGTAATAAAAGATGTAGTTATACCTCTTGGAGCAAAGCCCCTAGAGGCTAGGGGCGAAGCCGCTAGTTTCTATATATCGTTTTACGCACAGATTAGCCGCGTATAATTTTGGAAATATATGTCCATGTCTTAGCGCAAATTTACATTTCTGAAATCCATAAATTGAAACCTAAGCTTAGAGAAAGTTGAATATTTACCAAAGACAAAAAAGTTTAGATCGGTAATTTTTTTTCGCAAATGACAGAAATGAATCGTTTTATTGTTTTAAAACTCTTTTTTGTCTAGAATATAAAATACATTTAAAAAGTATTGTTTTACTGCACGTATATGACCAATAACATGCTTTTCGTGTTATCAACAAAGAAAAATACGTATAGTTCAAAAGTTACTAAAATTTAGTTTACCCTAATTAGTTAAAACATATAAAAATTGTGGCTTCTACCCTAACATCTAAGGGCTCTGCATTAGAAGGGGTGGGGGTGATGGTACAGAAAATGGTCTAAAACCAACCCAAGACTCTAATTTAATATCCCTTTAATCGAAAATAAAAAAAATTCTTTTTTGAAAATATTAAACGAAAAAGTTATCTATGAGATATTTAGTCAATGAATTGTACTAATACAAGTAAAAAATTTAAGAAATTTTGCTAAAAATAACAATGATACCCTAAAATTTAGGTTTTAACTCTTTTTAGGAGCAAAGCTGTCCTATAATTAAGGTATAAAAGTACCGACATTCTTTTCTTTTGGAATTAATTGCGCTATAAGATTATATTAAACTGTATCCAGTATTAGCAAACAGGTATTCAAAGGGACAAGACAATGGCTGATAAATCAATGTAAATCCTCAATGATGATACACATTGCTACCAGATTAAAGTTTGAAACGTTTGAACTTGATAAACCAACCAATCAGAATTCACTAAAGTCCCAAAATTTGTTAAGCAAACAAATAAGAAAACGTTATTATAAATCTTTGGGGACTAGTGTAATAAACAGATCATTGTCCCCTCTCTCTGAGCAAACAAAAAGTTACTACTTTAAAAACATGAGCGCATCCATTCATGAAACAAATTATTTATTTTTTGCAATGATCATATAATATTTTAAGTGTTACAATAATATTTTACAATGTGTGTCCAATTAATAATTACTTAATACCTAGATTTACCCCCAAGGCTAAAATAGGAAAACGGATTCGGAAATTTTTTTTAATGCTGTTATAATATTAACATAATAGAATTTAGACAAAAAGTAATCTAATCAGTATCGCAATTTCTAAAATTATTAGTAATATAAAGGTCATGTTTTCAACTATTTTCTTTAATGAATTATTTTTAACAATATATCTCCCTCCCCCAATGCCCCAAAGGTCCCCAAGATGGGATGGTTAAAATGAAAGTGAGATCACGTCCCCACGAAACTGCAAAATATTTTTTAAGATTTTAAAAATAAGTTAATAAACAATAACTAAGTAAAATAATGACTTTTGTTTAGTTTTATTATATGTTGTTAAGGACCTAATTTTTTAGCAAAAATAAATTTCATACGATTAATTGAAAAATTTAGCTGTTTTTTAAAATAACCATAAGTTAGGTGAGAATAATTGCTTGAATATGTTTGTATGTATTTCTAATATATAATGATCAGTATACAACCATAAGTATTTGTACAATTTAGATGTATTACTAATGTATAATGAACAGTATACAATCATAAGTATTTGTACATTTTAGATTTATTTCTAAAATATAATGATCAGTACACAGTCATAAGTATTTGTACATTTTAGATGTATTTCTAATATATAATGAACAGTATACAGTCATAAGTATTTGTACATTGTGAATTATTAAATACTACTTGCTTCACCCCTAGCCTCTAGGGGAGGGTGAAAGAGGTCAGGAAAATAGTCTAAAACCACCCATATACCTTTATAAAGCTTCATTTAAAAGTACAAACAATTCGGATCAGCATTTTTCAAGATCTTTAGCTTCAGACAAAAAAAAACTTACCACTTTATATCATAGGATATGATTAACACTGTGTAACCATTTGCACATTTGCTTATTTGTAATTCATAATAAAATGTTTGAAAGCGGTTGGAGGGTTCCATCATTAAAATTACTCAATAGTTTGCAATAAAAAAAGTATTTATTCAAGAAGAAGCTATATGTTGGAACAAAATGTATAAATCATGATTTCCAATGATCGGTCTTCTTACTGATTGGTTATACGATTTTAGTAGAAGGGGTTGAAAGGGGTGGGTGGGTAAATAGAAATTTAAAGAGATGGTTAAGAATTTCAAGATTAAACATACTTAATTTACTTTTTTGTTTCTTGAAAACAGATGATAACAATTAATAATGAGTCCCTGGCAATTAGGGGCTCTGTATTTGAAGAGCTAGGAAAAGACTTAAATCTGGGAATAAAATAGCTTAAAACAATCCTGGAACATATGTGAAGCTTCCCTTAAATAGTGAACTCAATCGGCACAGCAGTTATCAAAATCTAAAGGTAGAGACAAAATAACCTTACTACTCTATATAATAGGATTGTATGGCCTAACTCGTAAATGATAATGCATGAAATTACCAATAGATTATGTACCCTAAATGGCCAATCAGATATAATAAATCGTCCTTAATTTTTTAATATTTATTTGTATTTATTGCAAATCTTTATCCTAAGAAATTCAACTGTTTATTTTAATGTATAAATGAAACTAAACTACCCATTTATACCAAAATGTGTTGTTATTGGGTTTACTTAGAGATTGTTCATCTAGACTTTCTATCTATAATATAAAGTAGAACAATGTCTGTCTGTCTATCTGAAGTTTAAGATCTTGGTAACCACTGAACCGATTGGGCTCTACTCTTCAAGGAATATAGATACTGATCCTGCGGTGGTTTTAAGCTATTTTTTTTTTTGGGGGGAGGCGAAGCCACTAGTACCTTTTAAATTCTTTCTACTGATATCTAAATGATATTGAACATATTTTAAACAAATAAGTAAATTTTATTTGTGGTTATCCATTTCAAGTTATGTCGTGTATTTCTGATAACTTCATAGATTATAATATGGTTGGTTTTCTAGGTAGCTTATAATGTAAAAAAATAGGTAGCTTATAAAGTAAGAATCTAGGTATTTAACAGAATATAGAAAAGATATTTCAAGCTAAAAAAAACTATAATTGAATGGCAAAAAAGTTTGAGGCAAAATATTTCCACAGATGTAAAGTCTATTTTGATCAAGGTTTTAAGACAAAAGACAAAAATAAAAAAAAACAATAAACCCCTAATTATGATAAAAGTTATGAATAAAGTTATCCTTTTTTTAGATGAAAGTTTTAGTTGGAAGTAGAATATGCTAGCTTATACAGCCAAATATAAAAAATTCCAAATTATTGAAAGAATGTATTTTTCTATGCAGACTGGTTAACGAAAGTTATTGGGGAGAAGTTCCCCCACCCATTCCAACTTTCAAGATACCATGGTGTTTCTCAAAAACAGTGAAATATTACCAGTAAGACTTTTAATATACTCATCAGTTGGTTTCTGTGTGTTTGTATACTGCATGGACCTTAGGTGTTAAGAGTAAGACATTGAATATTAAATATCAAATTTATATACCCCCCCCCCTTCTCCCCAATAATTTTTCGTACGAGAATGAGAGAATGTGTTTGTATACCAAATTACTATTTACAATCCATTGTTCCCTACCTTCCTTGTTTACTGACAATTTAGATGTCTGTTTGTTTGTCTGTCAGTATATTCCTTCAATAATTCATATGTTTAAACATCGTTTTTTGTCCATCTGTCAGTGGTTCAATCGTGTTTGCCCTTTTATCTATCTATCGTCTGAATTTGAAATATTTATAATATTATTTTGCAGTTTTATGAAAACATTGAAATGTAAACTTTCTATGAAGGTGTCACCAATCTACCAACTAATAAATGTTTCTAAAGTAAACCATTCTGTAGTATAACATCTAAATAATACGAATTGTAGACTGAAATTCTACTGTAACATAGGCTACAATTAAACATTATAGAAACTTTATTGTATTTAATTATCTTAAAATAATTTGAAATTTTAAATTTTACTAAATACAAATAAAAATTTTACCTAATAATATATCAAAGAATATCCTTTTCGTTAGTCTGTATCGCATATTTAGACAGGTTAAAATCGTCTTATATATTCCAAACCCTGCATTTGAACTCCTGTAACAGTTAGGTATAATCTAGAAAGCGCATCAATTGTAAATTTTGATACTGAAGTCCGTACATGTCTAATATAAAATGTTGATTTTTAGGATTTTTTCTATTTCTTACACTATTTTAATTTCTATCAACTGGATTATTTTAATGGTGATTCTTAGTATAATTAAGAACATTGTTAAAAATGTTTAACAGGCAACTATTTTTTTTACAACACTTAAATCAACAGAAACATGATAATAAATAGAACTACATGACTGACGAAAAAGATAGAGGCAACATGTTATTTCTTGAGATGATATATCTCTCTTTGCATATGTATATTACATCATAGATTCCAGGATATAAGACAATGGCCGATAAATTGATGTACATCCCCCAATGTTGATTACAAAATTACCCCATCTGTAGATGAAAATCATTAGTTGAAACGTTTGAAATCATAATTAATCAACCACTCAAAATTTAAATTCCTCAATGTTGTTAAGCCGACGAATAGAAAATTGTTATAATAAAACTTTGGGGACTAGTGTAACTGTAATAAACATAGTCCCATCTCTCTCTGATATTAAATGCATGTTCTATAATAGAATGGTGCAGATAAAATTGCATAAATTTGGTCAGTTCAGAGATTATGCTATCATACAAATAATCTTATCATAACGTTCAAAATCTTGGATACATGGATGTGTGAAACATAAAATTTTTATTTTGAAACTTTAGTCTTTTTGTAGGGATATGCGGAAAGTGCCATGTGTGATGTTATAAAAATAAATCTTTTATCCATCTTTTTTTTAGGGGTTTCCTTTCCCACTTCTCTCATCCTTCCTTTTTAGACATATTTTCATGGCGTCACACATAACACTTTCCACATGTCCTTTATTAGTTAAAGAAAATTGCTTGAATTATTCGAAAAGTTGGTTCAAAAGCTGGAACACTCAACTTAAAGAATCAACCAATCAAAATTCACTAGAAGCCTCAAAGTTATATGCCAACAAATAAGAAAACGGTATTATAAAACTTTGGGGACTAGTGTAATAAACACCCCACTGTCTCCACTCTCTCTCTCTCTGGTTTAGTTGAGGAATTATCATTTATTTTGAAGATAATTTTATCTCTTAAAGAACTTTCCCTTTATCCCTGGAGTAAAGTTTGTTAATTTTTGTAATAATGGAACCGTTATTATGATCTTGATAAGACTGCATGATATGGTAGCTTAGCTTTCTAAAAATAAAAGGTCAAGTAGCCATAATGCATTTGAAAGCAGTGATCTAAAGGGATAAGAGAATTGCCTATAAATTAGAGTTCATTCCCTATAAAATTACTCCGGTAGATTACATTTTTTTGTTCAAACGTTTGGACACTCAACTTAATGAATCAAAGTTGTTTTACCAACGCATAAGAAAATAGTATTATAAAACTTTGGGGACTAGTGTAATAAACAGCTCAATGTTCCCTTCCTCCCTGATTAGAAAGACAAAGTCAATTCAAGTTATTTTTACTGAAAATTCAAAGTTTGTTGGGGTCATTAGTTTGTCGGCAAAGAAAATTATTAATAGAATAAAAACAACCTAAATTTCTTGCTTTACTCATGTCTTTATAATGAGTAAAAGGAAGTCCAAGCTTTTTTTAATAATTTGGTTTTTTTTATTCAGGTAAGTTAGATTATAGAAATAATGGAACCATCCTAAGGCATTTACAATCTTCCAAAAAAGTAAAGATATATTTAGTATCTGAAATTTTTAACTTCAAGTTAAAAAAAACCTTAATTCCAATTATAGAATTTTGTACTGTGTCTACAGGAATCTAAAGGGATAAGACAATGAACAATAAATTGATTTACATGCCCAATGATGATACACAAAATTACCCCTTCAGTATATTACAATTCGTGGTTAAAAAGTTTAAACACTCAACTTCACCAATCAAAGTTTAATGAGAGTCCCCAAAGTTGTTAAGCCAACGAATAAGAAAACGTTATTATAAAACTTTGGGGACTAGTGTAATAAACAACCCAATGGTTAATAAAATCTTCAAACCAAAATAGAAAATGGCAGAAAATCCTCTAATCTTGGAGAATTTCGGAACGCCATGACCGTACATACAAGATTTAAAAAGTTGTAGCGGCGATCTTCACTAAGTGCCTGTATAACACTCCCCCCCTCCCCCCTCCATATTTTAAGTAAATTTAAAATAATGGAGAGGGGTTATATTTCCCCATGCCTCCTAACTACCTCGGGGGGAACCTAATCCTACGGGGATTGAGGTGCCGGTATCATATATCACCTAACCTAAAGTGAAAAATAAAAAACTACGACTCATCCCTATTTTTAACTTAACTATTAGGGGGGAGGATGAGAGGATGTCAGTGCTCGACAATGCACTTTGAGAGAAAATGCTATTATAGCTTCGTGTCCGAGAGATACGAGCATAAAGTTTGCCCGCTCAAGTTTGCTTAAATTACGCTATAAAATTGTAAAATGAAAGTTTAGATATGGAATTTTTAATACATCTCATACAAAATTTATAAATATGCATCTTTATGTCGACTTTAAATAGAAATATCTAAATTATCAAATACAATAAATAAATATTAATTTCCAAATATTGAAATTAATGTTAAAAAGCTGGAAGGTTCGAATCTCGGTCCAACACTACGTCGTAACCATATATGTATGTACAGAGTCTCTAATACTGCTTTGTAAGATACGTGACATTAGTAAAGTAGGTGGAATGCCTTGGCCCAAAACATGCGCAACTGTAGTTTCAAAGATCCTATGCATCAAATAAACAAAAATCCTTACTTCTTTATTCAATTACACTGTTCCTTGGTAATGTCATTAAGATTTCATTGTATCGATTTTGTTCTATATTTTAAGGAAAGTTTTACATATGTCCCAGATTGACTTTTTTTGTTATTTACTGCCTGCCCGTGCCCACCCTTCCATGGATGCTAGGAGTACAGCCACTAGTAATAGTAGAGATAGCATTTTATTTGTATGGATTTTGTCATCTTTAAAATATATCTCTTAAGATATAGAATATATGTGGATATTATGACAGGGGAAAAATTGTCTTCAATTTAGATTGCTAACATGGAACTACTTTATGTAGGAGGAGAGGAGATGGGGTAAAGAATATGAAAATCTGGTGTAACATCCAAATAATCATATATCCATTTTCCTTATCATTTGCAGCCACACTTCTCTAGTACACAAGCTCAGTGCAGAAATGATAAAATAAAATTACACCACGTCTTTTAATGGCATTATAACACACACACACAAACACACACACACACATGCACGTTCTCTTGAACAGGAATAAATATAATGTAGGTAATTATATTGATTATATTCAGCTAGGATTTAGCTATGAGCTTAATTCATATGGACTCTTTATGTATCAGGGATCTGTCAGGATAAGACAATGAAATGGACGAAAAATTGATGAAAGTTAAAATTATTCTGAAGTAAATTTTTTGTTGTTAAAATTTGGAAACTTACCAGTTTGGAACCAACCAATCAATATTCAATAGAAGAACCCAAATAAGAGAGGATGTAAATTGCAGCCCTATGTATGGAAAGCAGTGTCTAAGTGTTTCTTACAAATAAAATTGGTAACCACTGGACCGCTTGAGACACCCCCATATCTCTTTTATTTGAGATAAATCCTCAAAAAGCAAAAATATTGACAATAAAATATAAAAAGACTGTGTCTGAGTAAAATATACTCTCAACTTTATGGGAACAAATATGTCTTTCTTTATTTTATACTAGCGACTGCGCACCTAATACCTAGGGGCTCTATATTCGGAGGGATATGGGAGTGCAGAAAAATTGCCTGAAACCATACCCAGACCCTTTCTTATAAATAGTAAAATAGTCTAAAACCATCAGAGGACCTATAAAAAGTTTCACTGTAGAGGATAATATCGGTTCAGCGGTTAGAGATCCTTCGGTACAGACAAAAAAAGCTTACTACTATATAGCAGGATTTAATGCTTTTTTCTGTAGTTTAACTAACCGTGTTTTTAACTACTGCACTTTAATGTTCATTTGTATTTTATTGCTTTCTTTCCCTCTTACTCGCAGATTTAAGTACTCAATTTCACAACAAGGATGACAACATACATAAGTAGCGATACACAACAATATTAAAAGATATCACGAAATAAGCCTTTAGAATTGATGCTTGTTAATCTAGGAATTTAATTTTGATTATATCAAATTCGAAGGGAAAAAGCTGTTTAAAGCAGTCTGGCCGCCAGGGATGCTTTATAAGCTCTATAATAATGGAAAGGTGGACATGAAATTTTAACCGTCTACCTTTAACAGAAGCCGAGAAAATCACGTTTCCCAAAAAAAAAGTACGGAAAGACAGACATTTCGAATTATAGAGTAGCCTTACTTAAAAAAAAACTAATAGTGCACAAACCAATTATAAAACAAATGTTATTTCTAGAGAATTTATTTAAGAGGAGTCAGAACTTTATTTTAGAAAAACTCAACTCATATAATCTATTGCAAAAAAGGTGGTAGGTATTAATTATATTCCACTGAAATCAATCTGAGGTTTTGATTTAAATACTGAAATTGTACAACCTACCCATAAAATAAAACCCATTCTAAAACCCTGCCGGGACTATGCCTCCGAAACCCTAACATTGCAGGACTACCTAATACCCAAATATAAACTAACTTGGCCAAAGGAAACGAAGGGGGGTCTGTACACGACTAAAATCTTTGAGATAGACGCCTAAAAATCAAACCTGGACAGAATTGGATTTAACAGGAGCTACAGAGTTACCAAAGCCAGCATACTTTCCACCTTGGCTGGGAGGCAGGTTTCTGTAATAAATCATTAGTTAACTAAACTAATCATCTTAATAAAAATGTAAAGATTTGTTAAAGTTTTTTTTTAAAAGTTTGGGGGTATCCTCCCTCATCCCTCAGGGGTAGGAGAATATTGAAAATATACGTTACTGAAAAAGGGTTAAAAGAATGATGTAGGAAAGGAATCCATCGATTAGGCAATGTTTCTTGGAGTTTTGACCTAAGTCGTCATGGAGTAGGTTGAGGCTTTAGCCATAAACATTAAAAACTTATTTTCCGTCCATAAACAACAAAGCTACTTGTCACGCAGACAGACAGACAGACAGACAGATAGTGCCAGGGATCCTAAACTTTAATAGAAAACCGAATGAATTGAATAGATACAAGGCATCTTGAAGTAAAAGTAAAGATGTTTCCATTTTTCACCCCCTCAAGGTTTCACACACCCACTGGATAAATCTAAATGAAATGACAAA
>LS055449.1:0-15772 GCA_900241095.1 Acartia tonsa
TTTTTAAAAATAGGGTAGCTTCGCTCCTCCAAAACAGCAAGACGTACTTACCAAATGCACATTAGAAGTTAACAGAGGCAAAATTTAAGTTATTTCCGAGTTAAAGCAAAAGAAATTACATCATTTCTTCAAATACAAGCTTATTTATTGAAGTTTAAATTTTGTCTACTCTAAATGTCCCGTTTTTTGGCAAAAGATCCCACTGTGTAAGTAAATGAAATAGTGATTATAGGGATAGAGAGATAGGGATGTTTCTAGAATTAAGATCTTAAAGAAATAGTTAAATATGATACACAATTAGATTAAATGAAAATGTTTGAAATTTCTATGAATAGATTAATATAATATATGAATTATATTAATTAAAATAGAAAAAAATTGAATACATAAAATATGTTTGTTATAAATTAAGATCTCAAATGAAATTTTAAATTTGTAAATAAATAAGGAGATTAATTTATTTCATGATTGAATTAGATATTTAGAAAAAGAAATATTATATTTAGAAAATTTTATAAAGTAGTAAATTTAAACCAGGGTAAATTGTAAATTTTTAAGTAAAATGAAAATAATGATGAATTAAATTTTACTATAATAATTATAAAGGACTGTAGCAAAGCCTTATTGATTTTAAATATAATAAGTTAAATTTTTAATACTTAATAGGAAAAGATATAGGATAGTTTATAATATTGATAAATCTATTAAATTAGATTACACATAAAAAATTATCAATATTCCATATAAGAAGTTACTATAAGATTTAACATTTAGTTCATATTTAGATGAACTTGTATCGATAGTTGAACAAAAAGGATGGACTGATCCTAAAGCTACAGCAGAAGCATTAACAAATTGGCTTGGTGATAATGGATATGCTCTTCCTTCGTCACCTCTTAGTATTCACTCAGAAAATAGCTGAAATCTCATGTTGAATGTAGTTCAACCAGGCATTTATTATATAATTTATAAAACTTATTAGAGATATGGCAATAGAATAAAAAAATTTTGAGTTATATCTAGGAGATAGGAAAAAATTTATAATAATTAAAGATTACATAATAATTAAGAGGAATGGGTTTTGGAAACTATGGAGAATGGGTTAAGTTTGGATTTTGATTCTAATCCTCCAGAATGTTATGAGGAACGAAACAATAAGTCAGCGAGGGATAATATGCAGGATTTGATCAAAACTGTTACGGGTTGGGAGAAGGAGAATGCTTGTGTTTCTGTAGAAAGCAAGCCGTTATGGGTTAGCTCCATGAGTTTTTCTATTGAATATGATGATACAGGTGCCATCAAAAAGAAAAGGCCTTGTGTTGATCTTAGTAGGAAATAAATAGTTTATTTAGAAAAATATATAGTACACTTCATTTTATTTCACATATTTATTACTTACAAAAATAGTTTAATGAAATGCATTTGATTATTAATTTCATAATACTTTTAAATCAATAAGTTAGAACAAATTGTTTCAAAAATTTTTATACTGTATAAATTTTAAAACTAAAAAACTATTTATATTATTACTTATAGAGGTCTTAATCCCCATATAACACAGCATAAAACTAAGATGGAGACACTTCAATCTGTCGAGCATCAAATTATCGAAGGTTGCTATTTTGCAACCTTCGATATTAGCAATTGTTATTTTCATGTGAGATTGGACCCAAAATATTAAAAATATTTTGATTTAAAAATCATGACTGAAAACGACATTGACAGATTTAATGTGTTCTTAGTAATGTGTTATGGATACTCGGCAGCTAGTGAAGTATTTTCAAGATGAACCCGCCCTTTAAAGAGTTTAATTCATCAACTAGGCATAACATTTTGTAATTACATAGGAACATTATTTTAATTTTCTGATTGAAACACACTGATCTTTATGGATGAAATAGAAGAATTTTTTTTCTGTAGTACAGAATCTCGTTAATTACTGAATTAGTATGGTTCTCTTTTTTTTATAGAAATTATTTGAAAATCTTGAAATAGTTTCAAATTATATTGTTACCTAAAAGAAATGGGTTGAAAATACATTGTAATTGTTATAAGCATTCTATATAGAAATTTACATAAAGCTAAGATTATTACTTTTTGATAGGGAATAATTTCAATCTATACTGACTTATCTATGAGCATTTTACATATAAATTTCTAAAGTTTTTAAAAAATTTCTTAAATAGGGTAAATGTAATCATAATTAATAATTGATTTAATTTTGAAAATTTAAATAATACCTTAATATTAGATGATGGTAGAATCATAGCCGCAACTTATGAAGAATGTAAATACAAAATTCATGTTGTCCTTCGCATTTTCCAAGCTGCAGGCTGTAACATAAACTTTAAGTAAAGTCAGCTAGAGCCTAGTCAGAAGATACGTTATCAAGGGTTTTGGGCCTGTTCTCAAGGCATGATTTATTATTGTAGTGCTGATAAGGAATCCCATTATATAAACAGTATTAAACAATCGATCATTAGCCATGCATAAATCTGAGGGATCTGTACCTGCTAAGCATGCAGCTAGTGTGCTTGGCAAATTGCAGTCCCTTAGAAGATCCCATGGATCTATTGTGATTATCCTTCCTAGAAACTCTTACAATGAGTTAGGAAAAACAATAATTATTAATGGTGATGATTGGAATTGTAGAGGAACTTTTTGTGATGGGATTAAAGAAATAGAATTCCTTGCTAAACATTTGTCATATTACAATAAGAAAGCGATTACTGGATATAAAGAGGGAAGTCAGACTATTTATCAGAAGGAAGTTAAAGAAATCATCAAACAAATTACAGACACTGACTTACCGACTCCAAATCTTTTGATTTCAGATGCTTCTGAATCAAAAGTATTCACATTGTATCACGGACAGATCGTTAAGCTTCTTGACTATGAATTTATTATGGAAGAAAGAGAGTTTAGTTCAGGAAGACATGAATTGTTAGGAATAATTAAATTCTTGGAAAATAGTGTAACTATAAAACGTGAATTCCCTCATAAATTATTATATTGGGAAACCGATAGCTCAGCATGCTTCTATTTTCTTACACATGGTTCCAGGAAATCATATATACAAAAATCTGTTGTTCAGGTTAAGTCTTTAGAGCACAAGCTCGGAATCATGGTAATCCCGATTTGGACAGCAAGATCACACCTCCGGATACAGTTGGTGGATGCGGGATCAAGAACCTGTCACAACTCCAACAAATGGGGAGTACCCAGGACCTTTTTATCAGCAATTTTTTCTTATTTTCAAGCTCATCCAGATATTGATGCATTTGCATCAGAGGAGAGTAAAATATGTAAAACATATTTCAGTGAGTCATTAGACAAATCCAATTCTGGTATAAACTTTTTTGCACAATCTTTACTTTCTGACAAAATATATTTCATGTGCCTGCCAGTCAGCCAAGTGGGACCTACAATCAGGAGAATACAAAATAATGATGCCACTTGTATTATTTTGCAGATAGTGATAAAAAAGATTGGTATAATAATGGTATGAACTGGGTGATCCAGTTCACCCCGGTTTGGTGTGGCAATGTCACTCGTTAAGTGCCATTGCTGCGCCACTGGGTGTGCTGGTTCGCCCATTCAATTTTGATTTAAAGATAGAAATCTAATAATATCTAGGTGCGCTGAACTGGATCGCCCCGATTTAGCGCACCACTAAACGATTTAAAGATCTAGCTCACCAAAAAATGATTATGCCATATTTAAAAAAATTTAATCTTGGTTTCTCCACAAAATTTAAACAAAATTAAAACCGATCATAGATATTAATCTAATTAGTAGTGTAGCTACTATTATATATGGGGTATGTCTGTAATCTGTTTCTCCTGACCATTGCATTGACAACGAGGTCCATGATAATTAGAAGGAATATTTTTAAAAATTAGATAAGCAGAACAATTCAAAACCTTAAATGATAGCTTCTGTGCTAATTTTGTTGTCTTCACGATTTTATTACAACAGATTTGCAAATGAGTGTGATCGAGGAGATGTTAGTTCTAGACTGGCTGCTGCATCAATAAATGCTCTTATACATGACCTTGCATCTTTATTAAAAGAGAACATAAATATCAAAGACATTGAAATGGATAAATGTAAAATTGACAGGGCAAAGAAAAAAGTACGCTTTCTATCCAAAGATGAACAAAGTTTATTTACCAACTTGGTTTTTATTAAAACAGCAATTAAATTCCATAAACAATTGACTAGGAGCCGGACAATTGGACTAGCCTCTTAAATTTTTCTGATTTATCTTTATACTAAGAGAACCTGTTGGCACCCTACAATATTCTGAAGTTCAAATTAAAGAGTTTTTGAACACCAAAGCAATGGCAAGTATTTCAGAATATCCCACCCACAGTCAGTCAGTTGATCGAGCAGTCAAAATGGTTACGGATTGAATTATTTTTCATATTACAGCTAGTATGTCCAAGATACAGTGATATTTTACTACAAGTGAAAAGTAAAATGGCAGATCAATTATAACCTGATGAAATTAAGGGTAAGAAAACATTATTCATACAAATTTACCAAGTATGGAGCACATTCAGAACACTACAAAGTTATTTTTGGCTATGCATTATAAGGGTGGATTGTCTCACCCACTTATTTGAGAGCGCCATTTTGTACACATTGGCCAAATTTTATATAGATATTTTATGAACATTGGAACTTTAAACAACTTTCTAGTTTCAAAAACTGCCGGCGCGCAGGTCTTTAAAATTCTGTTGAAGATTTTTTTTATCTAAAACCAATGATGTGGGTGCTCAAATTCATCAGAAAAACACCATAAATACAACGAAAACCTTTCAAAGCCCTAAGTTGTAAAATCGATAAAAAATATCACCTGTGGCATAAACATACCTAATTTTTAAACTAAATAAACCTATTTCCAGTTAATATTTGTTCTCAAGTTACAATAGTGGTATGTGTCGCAGACTGACTTACCAAGTAGATGATAGATGTAGATTTAGATAAAGTCATTTAAAGATCATTAACATATTAATTTACCTAGGAAATACATTAACTAAATAACAAACATGATTACAATATTTTGTCTTTTTTTCATTTTTTTAAATAAAGCATAATATTTTTGTTTATTCAATCAAAAAGAGTATCATAGTATTCAGCATAGTACCCCTTAAAAGCTTTGTCAGAATAGCTTGATGTCTGCTCTCCCTTCCATAGAAATTTAGACTAGCTTCAGTAACTAGCTTAACAGCACGCACTTTGTGAATGTAAAGGCAAATTTGGTTTGGTTTTACCATTTAGATGTGATTGAATTTGAGTCAGTAATTTCAGAGGAAACTGGTGGTTCTCTTAGAATAGAGACGTCATCTAAACTGATCAGTTCCATTTAGCAGTCTGCTGTAAAGTTCACAGGAGGAATCTTTTTAACTGGCTGGATGTCTACTTTCAGACCTAATCCATTGGATTGCTTTAGACCCATTATCTCTAACTTAATAATCATCATTGCATACTAAACTGTAGATGAAGTTTTCTGGTAGAAGGGCATAGGTATTGTTCTGAATATTTTTCTTTACTATTCTGGAAATATCAGGATAATTTAGATCTTTATGTCTGTTAATTAGTTCAAGTACTATTTCAAGGGTTTTAGTCAGACAAGATGAACCTTTTATTCTGAACCAAGTTGGGCTGTAAACTCTTACTATGTATTTTGTAAGTTTGACAAGCTTTTGAGTAGGTTTAAGCATTCTTGTGTCACATATCATGATACGAATAGCTAATGTCAGCCAGTGTGCATGATTCTAGGGCCCACAATTTTCTTGATGCCCAGACTTGATCCACTTTTCCATCGTTGATACCTAATGTATAGTAATAAAGCATAACTGGTCTTTTGACATATGTTTCAAGACATCTGTTGATAATTCAATCATCTGCCTCAATTTCATGAAAACTGCCTTGCTGTGGATGCTGCATGCCTACTAGGACATTCCACTAACCACCTTGTACAACAAAATTCTAGATATTCTAATTGTTTTAAACCTATCTCCTTGCATTTGTTCGCAAACTTTCTCTTCTTACAGTGGACTGTAATGACAGACAATGATGGTCTCCATTTTAATATCAAGCTTACTAATGGCTTTTTAAAATGAACCATGGCTTGAATGTATCAGGCAAGCACCAGTATCCAACATCTACTTACCCACTTCAGAAATCTGCTCTTCTTCTATCAACCAATTGAGCCTCTTATTCACATTCGGGTTATCATGTGACAACTGTATGATTTTGTCCAGACCAATAGAAAATCTTGACAAACTTTCTAGAATACTTTGTTTCTGAATCTTGGCAGTTTCATCTGAAAGAAAGTGTATGTCTAAAAAGTGGTTTTAACTTTTGTTGGATACATCATTAAAGAATTTTACTACAATGTCAACATTCTTTGTTTTGTTCCTGTTTCAGCAATCTGTGAAAATGTTGACTTTTCTACACTTATTGTTACAAATTCCACTTTGTCTAATTTGCCTTTTAATCTTTGAATCTGATGTACAGAAATGCCATGTGTAGGTATGTTCAAGTTCATGGCCTAAGTTCTTCCATACTTGAAGTTGAATTACTTTATCATGTGGTGATGCTGCTTTATAGGCTGGATGCATTGTTTCAATACCTCTAAATGGTAAATGGTGCTGAGCTTGACACAAACTTATCTTTGCTTCTAAAGTCAATAGATACTCTTTCTGACAGAGGAACAGGTAACAGCTGATATGGTTGTTTGACAAAGCTTAGAGGCTTTGTTCTAAATATGTTTACTTAATAAAGATCATATGAAAAGAAAAACAGAATGTTAAAGAAGAACCATATTGTTTCAGCAGTTAGCGAGATCCTTCAGTACAGTGAATAAATAAACATAATATTTTAACGAAATTTATTTAATGCTAGTTCAGGTATCAGTCATGATAGTTCATTCAAATACAACAGAGAAACTGTAGGACAAGGAAAGGTTGGTTTTATCTTAACCCATTAGTGCCGAGCGCCACTTTTATGGACCGATCGAGCTGAAAATTTCAGGGAAGCTTTGTTATGGTAAAAACGGAATTCCAATTTTTTTGTTTTGCTCTAGTGGCATGCACAGGAAAGTTGCAATAAAGTTTTTTGGTGCTTTCCCCCAGCATTCAAGCCCGGTTTTGTCCTAAATACCCGGTTATTTGGCCCAAAAAATTAAAAATGTAATTTTTGAACGTCCAAAGTGAGTTGTAGAGTAGCTAATACTACGATACGATCCGTAATTGAAAACTACATAACCTCATGTAATTGATAGAGCTACAAGTAAGATACTAAACGATTTATATCACATTTAGTGTTTTGGCTATAGGTGCCACCCTTTTCGGTTAAAAAAGCCCATTTGCAAGGAGTTTTAAAATTTGATAGCTAACTGTTGACGGGTATCTTTACTCGCGCCGAGCAGGGCGATAAAACTAGCGGGTATCTATACTCGCGCTGAGGCAGGCAGCAACTTTACTACATAATCAAAAAAGTTAGAAGGGGTATTTTGAAATAACCTCGTTTTTCTTGATTTTCAAATTTTGTTGAGCTATACCGGCAAACGGAAGTAAGTAAAACTGCCTGCTCCAGGGGGAAATGAAAACCAGGGTAGTAGAAGGGGGGATTCATACTGAGAATGATGCAATCCTGAAACTGAGAACCGTTTTTTTCCGAGATTTTTTGGAACCGGGCGATAAAAGCCGGTTTATCACTAATGGGTTAATATACACGTACCTCTAAGTATATTCAATTAAAGTACCCCTTTTGTATATTAAAATGAGTAGTAGAAACTCCAATATCCCCCCCTTCCCTGGTAAAAAAAAATTGTGTACCTGTGTTGCAGATATCCGTTGGAGCATCAGTAACATTCACACACCCTCCAACAAACCACACATCTAATAACCAAAAATAATTTAATATTTCAAATGTAAATAATAACAAGGACATATATAAAGCGTTAAAAATGATTTTATATTTATTATTGACTTATGTTTGTATTTTACAATGAAGATTTGGCTTAAATGAAAGAAAAAATATTAATAGACTTATAGAATTAATTCAGATAAAAAGCACAGAGTTTAGCACTATTCAAATTCTTTCAAATTATAGATGAATGGACATGCTCTAATTGTACAGTAACCTCTAACAAATGTGTAGTTAGAGTTTGATATTTGTATAAGTGAAAGATAGAGGTTATATTTTAATAAGATACTTATTTTTGAAAAGCAAAGCTTTCCTTTATTATTTTATTCAAGTATGTATGTTCTCAGTTCTATAACGGTATAGCTCTCAATCTTTGATTATCAATGATTAAAATTTAAGTTAATAGGATTAATGGATAATGTAAATAATTTGTCAGAACAGTAAAAAATTCATTATATTCAAAATTAAGTAAATACTTTTTGGGTATTTAACAGAGCACTTCAATTTTAAGAGTATAGGTTATTAATACAGAACTTATTATTATGCAATGTTTGAAATCAATAGAACTATACAAATATACCTGTTTCACCCCCACTAAATGCTACATATAAGGGTTAAAGAGTAAACATCTCCCAAATAGTTATATAAAGTATATAAAAGTAGATAGATAATTAAAAATAGGAGTTAATAGATGTTATAGTAAGCCTGGCAACAACATTGCAGCTTTTATGCTGAACGATTGTACTAATAAATAATATTATATTAAAGAAATCTACTAAAGTTTAGCTTAATTAAGAGTTTAAATATAATAATAGTATTATTTGTATTATTAGGACACATTCAACAAATAATCTCCACCCTCCCCCATAAATACTCTATATCTTCACCTCTCTCACTCTTGTTGCTGTGTATAAAATAGTGCATTTTATCATATCTATCTATCTATCTATTGCATAAGCAATAAATTATTTCTTGATTAGAAGAATAGATGAATAATCTATCCATTCTCTAGCTAATTTTTTTGTCGAACTTTTGTAGGGACCCTGCTGTGTTTATTTTCAGAATCAGTTAATTTCAAAAACTCAGCACAAAATCAGGACAGGATCTATGCCCTATGGGGAGAGTTAAATTTAGCTTATGCCTTCTCTATTTTTTTTAATATAATGCATAATGTATTAACCATAGCTTTACTTTTACTCACACTCACTGATATTGCCAGCTTTCTAAAATTAATTGAATTGAAAATAAAAAAGTTTTCATGAGAAATTTCCAGTTCAGGAGTCAAATATCCTCTCCCTCCCTCCCCAGCAAGAAAAATGCCTTACACCCCCTCCCCTGCCATATCCTAATTTGGATTCTCTGAGGATAAATTTGAACACCTTATCTTAACCCATTACTGTAGAAAGAGGGAAGGGTATGGTAGCTTAATAATAGTGGCTTCTCTTATATAGAATCGTTTTTTAAACCAAAAATATTATCAAAACATCAACTAATTAAAGTTACTCTCTGGCACAATTTATCCCGGATTAAATGCTATCAAATGGTGTTATAGGGGTTCCCCAACCACCTTTATTTGTTTTTATTTCAGAAAATTGGGGGACTTTTTTCTTTTTTTTAAGAATGAGGTAGTCCCATCCTCATAGAAAATATTTCGAAACCCCCCAAGGAACAGTAGTTATAATCCCAGAAGAGTAGAATCCAATCAGTTGAGCAGTTACCAAGATCTTAAGCTTAAGACAGATGAATAGACTGTCCAATAGACATCATTCTACTTTGAATTATAAATAGATATAAATAACAACTCAGTTCTACTTAAAACTGTGTTTAATTAAATATTGTTACATTGTTCTTTTCCATCATCGTTTGGTGTGCAGATGTCAGTCTGAAGTTTTCCATCCTCACACCACCAGACTTTCTGACAATCACCTTTCAAATACAAATTATAAACTATTTAATAGTTGAAATGTTAGATCTTAAATGATTGAGATCCTGGCAAAATTTTGTGTAATTATTAAGGGATCTTGAGGGATAGGACAAAAATAAATCTTAATTTGACAGGGCACAAATGTATCCTGTTTGTAGTGTAAGATCTTTCCTACTGCTTGACCTATATGGTTCTTCTTTACAATGAATCTTTGTAGATGTCATGCAAATTTTGTGTTTTTCTATATTGGTCTTTAGTTTGCAAAATAGTTTTGTTCAAATAGGCATACAGTCACACAGATAAACAAATATCAAGACATCCTGTCTCTTTTATATAATAATAAGTATATTTGAATAAATAATATCAAATTAGCTTATAACTTAATTAATTTAATTATTGTTGTAGAAAAAATTAAGTATTGCAAAACATAAAATTGTTGTATTTTAAATTCTATTTAATAATGCTCAAAATTAGTAAATTGTTACAAAGAGCTTAAAAATCATGAAGATACAAAGAGTATGGTAAGTTTTATTTAATCTCTTTATTTAATTTTAATCATTTTATATATTAAAATTTTAGCTTATTTAATATTTTTTATTAATTCTTTCATTATTTTTAGGTATAATAAGTCTATTTTATTTGATTATTTGATTAAAAATCGTTGTACATGTGTACAACAAAACCTGTTCATTCTCAAATGTAAACAAATGGTTGGCTATATAAGCATAGGTCAGGGCATAATTCTTTAGTGTTTTGGAATATTTCAATCAATCAGCATTTATTCTTATTTAGTGTATTTTGATATTTTAATCACTCAACATCTACTTTTTATTAGTTTAGTTTATTACATTTTATCATTTTATTTATTCTTATTTATTGTTTATGGGAACATTTTATTATTTTATCAATAGTTATTCATGACAAATTGAATTTCTTTGCTTTTATTTGTCATGTTATTTTATTGAATTTTAATCTATGACTGCAGTTCTGTGCAGTTTTATAGATTTAAGTTTTATTCCCATATGCAAATTTTATGTCTAACCAGCTTATTTTAGTTATAACAAGTTAACACTGGTGATAGTAGTACCAAATATAGTTCTTGTTTTTATCCCTGGATTAGCCAGCTTAAAAAGTAAGGATAATTGTTTGAAATTTATATAGATTTTAAGTTTATTTTATCTTATTTTCATCCATTTATAAACTTAATTATTTTAGTTCAACACTGTTAGAGTTTAGCTGTGTTATCTGGATAATTTCTGCCTTTATACTATATGTTTAATGCCAAATTTGTTGTTTTATGTTCATTTGCAGATTTTCGTTCTTGATGCTATTTCATTTAGTCCTGTAGCTAATCCAGAGTCTTTCCTTGAATTAAAATTAAGTATGACCCCTTGATTTTGATTCTACAACAATTATATTGATTAATTTCTAACTCTTACATGGCCATCTGTTGAAGATTGTATAAACTCCATTGTCTTCAACATTTTGGCAATTAGCATCAGTAGGCTCATTACAGTAATCTGAACCTGAATGTAAAAATTATAAAGATTCAAAGAGTTTATATACTAAAGAACAAAATTGTACTCAATACTTGATCTTAAAATCATCTCTGCCCCCCCCCCCTCAAAAAAAAAAATCTCATAACTAATGTTCCAAAGCCCTTAGTTTTCAAAAGTCAGATGTATTTTTCCTTTTTGTCAGTAATATGTCAGTGTTTGCCAACTTATCTTCCATCCAATAAATTTTATGTTGGTAATTAGTATTCCTCCCTTTAATGTGAAAATTAATAAACCCTACCCCAAAAACGAATGTTTTAACAAATAGTTATTTATAAAAATGTGCAGTTCTAGTGATAATAAGAGACATGTGTCCAAGTATATGTATATACAGTATTGAAATAAATCTTTTCAATATTCAAAATATAGTATCTGGCATGCGCCTTTCTTTAAAATATATCATACAATAAAATTATGCTAACTGAATTAAATAAATTTTCTGTAACAAATGATTAAAAATATTTAAATAATTTTCTAATAACTAACATTCTCTGAAAAGAGTAGGAAATATTTTATTGCTATAAAAAGTTTTTTTGGTAAAAGACAAATGTTGCTAAATAGAAATATGGACCCGATTATATTAAAGTAAAAAATGTCTATTCAAAAATGAAACCACTCAATTACATTACTCTTAAAACACTTCAGAAAAAGGGAGTTTGTCCCCCACCCCCCTTAGTGTTTTAATGATTAGAACTTTTACCTGCTGCTAAAGTACATAGCAGTATAATGAAATACATTGTAGCCATCTTGAATGGCTTAAATACAACTAACTAGAATGTTCTTAATTTTTTTTTTATCTCTTGTGTGTGCTGTTTATTAGTATCATTATTTTATAATTACTATTATTTATCAAGGATGATAAATTATGTTAATGCACTTATGTAAACGCTACTAATCTTAAAAGCAAAGTTCAACAGATATAAATCTGTCTCAAAATCTTCATTATCAATCGCCTGTCTTAGTCAAGCAAATGTAGCTTGGTTATTAAAACATAAACATAAAGATGAACCATTCAGAATTTTTAAGATATAAGATGTAAATAGATTATTAATATTGAAAATTAGTAACAAAAAAGATAAAATAAACTCATTCAAAAGGAAAAGGTACAGACTTACATCTAAAACATAAAATGATATTGGAGAAGTTGGGACAGATCTTAAATGTTAAAAACCTTTGCCTTTCAAAATAATCATTGTTTAAACAAATTGTATGGAAATTTCTAAAGAATTTAACAAGAACAATATCTTTCCATAATTTTAATTCTAAAAATTGCAGACAAAGGGACAAAATAAAAAGAAAGTTTTTGGTCAGAGGATATAAGTTAAAACACCAAATCTTCCAAAGCAGCCAAGTAAAACTCCATAAAAATTGAACACAAGCAACATATAAATAAATATTTTTTGATGATTATCTTATGTTAGGATAGGGTAGGCAAAGTTTGGAAGATCCCCGCAGTTTTGTATGGCTAGGACCCTGTTTGCTCATAGCCTATAAATATGTTTTTAAAAAACTAAAATTAAAAACTGGTTATTTTGTAAAACAAATTGTTTCCATTAACAATAATTATAGTCAACTATCATAAATAGCAGCCAAGAAAATCTTATTCTTATTTTTGATACACTTAGACTTACAGATATTTATGTATAAGAGTAGCTTCATAGCCAGGTAGAATAGGTTTAATTAACGTAAGCATAAGATAAGAAAATTCTTGGAAACTAGAGTTATAAATTATCTTCATAAAATTTATCAGAGTATTTTTCATATTTTCATGTATATTGTAGCGCAGCTACTTCATAAATAGGGATTTTCACACTTGATATTTTGAACCAAACAATCAAAATTAAATAAAAACTCCCTAAAGTTTTGAAACGAATAATTGTGAGAACAAGTTAATAAAACTATAGGAACCATTGAAATTTAGTGTCCATTGGCTTTTTTCTTATGTTTATAAGGATTTTATCAATGAATTAGAGAATGCATTTAAATGGGTTAACTAAATTAGTCTGGCTTAGGGCGGCTTCAAGGTCCGTTTTTAAGTGTCTTATTTAAGTTGTCTAGTGTTAAATACAGATATATTAATCCTTAAATAAAACATGTTTGTTTGTTTGTCTGTCTGTTTGTGTCTTGTTAACTGTAGGACCCATATGGCTCTCCTTTGCAGTGAAGCTTCTTTAAACTTTTCACCATTTTACTTTTTTCTTTCTTCTACTCAAGTGTTTACACACCTTCTCTACCAGTTCTACAGTTTCCCATCCAACAATTTTGACAACCCCTTTAAACCTTCTTCTACACTTATTTGCTTTTACTTTTATGTGAGGATAAGCTGTGCTTGGTTTGTATACTTGTTTCCTTTTTTTTCATATACAATTTTTTATAATGTTTTCTCCTCCATGCTTAATATGAAAGATAACAATATCCACGTATTCTACATCCATTCCATTAGTAGCGAAACTTTAGCATATTATATAAACAAAAGTAAAATAAGGGATTGGAGGATGTAATTTTTGTATGCCTAATCCCTTCAGGATTCCTTAACCTGCAGGGCTACCTAAAAACTAATATAACCTAACCAAACCAAACCTTAAGTAATTAACAAACAAACAAAAACTACCCCATCCCCTTATTTTCAATTTAAAAAAATTATATTTAAGGTTTCACTGTTTAACAAGATACTTTGTGGGAAAGTACAGCTGAAAAGTAAAACTGAAAGTTAATTTAAGACACCAAACAAATTTGCAAAACTTGTAGAGTAGCTCAGCTACTAAATATTATCCTTTTTATCATATTAAATGAATGTACACTTTTAGTTTTTTAATCTTTAACAAGTAAACAATTAAATATTTTTTTATCATTACATTCTAGAATTTTTCATTGACGTCATCATGTCAAGCTGAGTCCTGTTTATTCTTACTAGTGGCTGCGCCCCTAGAGGCCTACAAGGAGAACTTAAGGAAACTTGATTTAATTTGACCTATCAGATTTTTATTCTAGTTTTAAAAAGTAAAAGTAACACAGGATTTTGTAACTTATTTTCACATGTTGTACAAGTGTAGTGGCTTGGCAGGATATAGGCTAGTTGCGCTACTTGCGCAAATGTGTTATTCTTTTTGTTAAATATGTTGTAGAAAATTATAAATTATTTTTGTGAAAGATAGGATTCCTTGCTCAAATACATGTTATAATGACTTATGTATGGTATTATCCTTCTTTTTTTATTCAGCAAAACTTCAGCAAATAAATGATTATTGTTTTTTTTTTAATGGGACAAAGTGTCTCAAAAATCAGTAATCAGTAATAAAAATGAGGGATTATCCCTCTCTTTTTCAGGTGTTTTCTTTCCCACTTCTCCTCTCATCTCACTTATTTTTATGACGTCACATGGCTGATTTCTGAGTTGCTTTGTCCCACTAATTTTTTTTTGCACCAATTGATACATTTGCAAGCTGTAATTGTCAGGTACAATATTATATCTGTTATTTATCATTGTAAGTCAAAATACAATAAATGCAAAATAGTTTTTATTCAGGTGTTATATCTCTATCTTACAACTTTAGGATTAGTTTTGCAGACGAATATGTAATCGATGATAGCTGCCAATATTACAGCTGTTTTAGTTAGAAAGAGAGAGCTATAGCAAAGTCTTCTCGGGACCTATGAGAAGCTTCCTAAAATGAAGAATTTACTAATTATTGAAATTTTTAGGTCACATTAATACTTTTTATACTACAGGATATTTCAAGAGAAATGTCTTTTTAAAAAACGTAATTATGCATAGAAAAAAAAACAATTATATAAAATGCTTTATATATTTAGAAAGCCTGTTTTGGTACATTTATGTTTCAAATATTTAAAAAAAATATTTGTTAAAGCTATTTTTCTTTCCTTAACTATGTTTTTTAAACAAGTATGACAACATCCATAAAAGCGAAGCTCTGAAACGGTAGGACAAACAAACATTACCACTTATAAATTTGTTAGTAAATTTGTTGAAAAACTGCTTAAATTAATTAAACTCACATTTTTAGGACTTTATTATATAGATGCTTTGCTTATATCATTATACTTTGTTGTCCTAGGAATCAGTATTCCAAAAATCATATAGAATTTGTTGTTAAAAAAGGTTAAAAATCAACATGCTTAAAATGGACGTACGGACATTCTGGTAACAATTTAAGTGGCTACACTTCCTAACATTTCTAAATTAAAGAGCTAGAGAGAGAGAGAGAGAGAGAGAGAGAGATAAAGGAGCGAGAGAGAAGGAGAGAGATAGATAGATAGATAGATAGATAGATAGATAGAGAGAGAGAGAGAGAGAGAAAGAAAGAAAGAGAGAAAGAGAGAGAGATAGATA
>LS055450.1:0-15763 GCA_900241095.1 Acartia tonsa
GCGTTTTAAGTGTCGCAAGATGGGCGCAAAAACCCCCATTATGCAAAAAGCAGAGATAAGGAATCGTATGTAAAAAAGAAGTTTAATGAAATTTTAGAAACTAATTATGCTTTCAAGTAAACTTTAACGTGTTCATCTTTCTGTACTTCTTAAAATCATTTTAGATTTAGAACAATTTTCCAGTATGGCTCCTAATATATTAATTTCTGTTGGGTTATAACCATTTTTTAGATATACCTTCCACTTTTATTTTCATCTAAGCTATTCTGAAAAGGAGAACCTTATCGGCTATGAGCTTAGCGAGACCTTAAGCTAAAGACAACGCACATTTCCTGTTTTTTTTTAAATATATATAAATATGTATACATCCAAGTTAACTTTGAATATTGAAAACTTTTTCTTATTTCCTATTTTTCATATTCCCTGTGAGCAGAAATCCACAAGGGCCGCAAAAAGTTGAACCTTGCGTGTGCAATTTGTTAATTCAATGTAAATATTTGTACAAAAGGGTGGGGGTATTTTGCGTTTGTATAACCCCTCCCCCTCCCCTCACTATTCTTAAATTTAAAAATTTGATATGTAAAGCTTTTTTACCTTTAAAATTGGTCCGTCTGTTTGTGACTGATACAATTATTAGTGGAATTGCGAATTCTACGGCGTTTAGGCAAGCATCTCTATAAGGTTATAGGTTCAATTTAGCGGCAAATTGATAAATTCGGGAATTAAAAAATTGTGGCATAGATTAATAGCAGGATGTAGCTGTTGACTCATTAAAACTCATATTTATTAATTACTTTAAAGAGAAACTCATACTTTTATGTTTTCAAGTAAATCTTTAATTTAATTTTAACCTTATTTTCTGTTTATATTGTATTTATTGCATATTCTTGTACTATTTTTAACACAATATAATACTTACATCGTTAAAATATAGAATATAATATAAATTATTCCGTTTGGTATTGTTTATAGTGTCCCTTCGATACGGAAGTAAATGAAATTAAGACTCATTTAAGTATTTTCACATTCATACAAAAATTCGCTAAGAATGACATTTAAAAGTATGTTTATTTTTCAATTAGTGGAAGCCGAAAACAACGTCTGCACGATCAATCTTCAACAATATGTAGTCTGGAGTAAGTCGAAAATAAACCGTTTTTTGCCCCTTTTTGCTTATTTTTGCCTAAAACCTAAAAGAACAAACTAAAATGACATTTTTGAGCTGCTAGATTACAGTAAAATTGCATTCGATTCTTTATTGATTACAATTAAAACATGCTGTTTGACAAAAAAAGGTTTCATTGGTTTCATTGAATGAACACTGACGTAGAATTGATGCGAAGATTGGTTTATTAGCTGACAACTAAATCCAGGCAATAACTCACCATAATTTTCAGGGAGGGAGGGGACATTGGACTGTAAATTTGCCCAAAAAACTTTGGGTACTTTTATTGTATTGTGGAGCGTCCAAACTTATCAACCAATGATTTCAATTAAAGATGGTATTATTTTGATTATCCCCATTAGGGTTTTCTAATTTAGCGCTCATTGTCTTATCCCTCAAGGTCCCTGATAATTATATAGTGGTAAATTTGAGTTGATTATTGTGAACTGGCGCAGCTATTATATAATAAATTCTTTTATCTTAGAATTAGATTTTAGAATATCTAAGACATTGCTTTATTATGATTCTTATTTAATTTTTTGATAATTAAATGGTACTGCATTCTAGTAACATACGATAAAATAGCTAACTTATCTAAGTTACAATAAAAGAAGGGGCGAAGTTTTCCATTAGTTTATAGAAGTTTGGTTAGGTTATATTGGGTATTGGATAGCCCCGCAATTTTAAGGCCTCCGGTAGGTAATAGACATAGAAAAAATATTGAGAACCCCTTCCTCCCTTTATTTTGGTTTATTAAATTTTGGGAGGGGTTGGGAGCCTGTTTTCAATAGGCAATTTAAGGCGGAGCATCAATTTTGATTTTTTAATCTTCGGTTTGTGATTGGTAAACAAAAGCTGCTGAGCCATGCTTATTACCCATTAAGTTTTAGAAATTCATGTTTTTTATGACATTTAATTATCCTTCCATCCCGATATGATATAAATTACAAGAAGTATCACATTTTTCATTACTGCCAGGTAATCAGTTCTTGAGGCTTAAATTATCACAACTTCATGTATCATTATTGATAGAATTAAAGAAAGGTAGTATTTTAGCTTTGGAATATTGCTTAGCAAAATCTACCAATTTTATGAAATCCATGAAAATTAGGTTTACACTATTTGTTCTACGAATATGTCAAAACTCTATGTTTAGAATCGAGTGAAATATCATATCCTTAATTTAAAAAATCTGGAGCTCGGCAGCTAATACCACAATAAGCCGCGCGGCTTTGAAGAAGTTGCGGCAGCTTTTAAACATATGTTTTTTTTTTAACCAAACTAATCTATAATACAAAGTAGAATGATGTCTGTCTGTCCGTCCGTCCGTCCGTCTGAAGCTTAAGATCTCAGAGAAACGAAGCACAAAAAATCCTCGATAGACAAACGAACAAAATGGGTTATAGATAAGATGCTGAGAGTCCTAAACTACTTTTACTAAATAAAAAAGTGTAATTTAAAGAATTTATTGGTTTCTACTTTATTTTTTTTATGGCGCAACGGAAATTGAAGAATCGTCTGCCATTTAACCTTACTCAATTTTGTAAATTTTTTCATTTAGATCAGGATAAGACAATGGATGATTATTTAATGCACATCCCAAATTGTGAAGCACGAAAATATAATTTATATCTATTATACTGCATTCGTTGTAAGTCTAAGTAGTTTTGATAAGGGTAATCAGCCGTTGATTTTTATGGCAGCTAGCTGCCATAAATAAGGCTCAACTGCATAAGTATCTGCGCAGCTAAGGATTTTATTGAATTATGGGCAGCTGCATATTTTTCCAAAAAATAAGGGCTGTTGATTGGTAGGCAAAAATACAGGCTTCAAGCAGCTTCAAAATACTGCTGTTAAAAAAAAACATAAAAATTTAAAGCTAACTTACCATTTGCTAAATTCATTGGCACTAATGGTTTTCACAAGCTTTAGTCTACATTTCCTTTTTTGATACCTATACTTGTTGCTTAATGGTTTTTTTCCTGTTTTTTTGTCGTTTTTCTTAGATCTTAAAAAATATTTTTGCTTAAACTTTCGTGTCATATGTTTATGATTTAGGAAAATACACTCAAATCAGCAATCAGCTCATGCCAGTAAAGAAACTTTCCTGAAAGACTCAATACTTTTGTTCTACCCGTTTTGGAAATCTTTTAATCCATTTTTAAAAAAAGATCCTTGCTACTATATATAACACTAGCGGCTACGCCCCTAGAGACCTCTAGTGACCTTTAGATGTTTGTTTTTTTGAAGTCTTTACGATACCTCTTTATATTGCTATCACGTCCCTGCGATACTTCTTTTTGTTGCGTGCAAGTCTCTCAAAAATATTCATTATTTTTCCGATTTCTTTAAATTTTCCCGGGACCTATGAAAATCTACCCTGTTAAGAAAAACCCGATTGGTTCAGCGATTAGCGAGTTCCTTCGGTACAGACAGACACACATCCTGTTACTTTATTACAAGGATGGCGAATAAAAAAAAACACATTTGGACAAAGTTAGTTTATTTGTACATTACTACAATAGTTGATAGTTCTCATACAATGTTGCAATCATAACAAAAACAAATAACAAAATTGAGCAAAAATAAATATACAATTACTCTGTATACATACTCCAGCTCAGAGATTCTTTTATATTTACTATATTGTGTGTCACAGTATCCATTGCGGTGTATCGAGTGTGTTCTGTTCTTAAAGTAATAGGTTGCTTCTATTGTTGTTTAAATATGTAATATCACATTAAATTTTCAGCCCAAAAAGGCTAATAACTGAAATGTGAAATATTTCTAAAAAACAACATAGAAACTGCCCAAAGTCTTTAGTCTTGCATTTTTACAAAGAGATAATATTCATAATGTGCTTACTTAATTAACAAATAACAATTTAACGCGAATATTTATAGCACCCTTTTTCACGTTTTCATCATAAGTAAAAGTATACATATTTTTTTTATTAAATATGTATACAATCAAACAAAAATAAACAATTTTAACTTGCTGTTGTTACAGATATGTATAACAAAATTTAACCCAAAAAGATAACAAAAAATTATAACAAAAAAATAACAAAATAAGTCTAAAAATTTCTCCTGAGATAAATTAATTTAGAAGAAAAAATAATATTGTAACATGTGTGTGTATTTTTTAAAACAAAAGTATGCCCGTAATTTTTTTTTTAATAAATAATATGTATATTTAAATACACACACACATTTTTAAAGTTTAAAAGAATTGATTTAGTGCCTGTGAAGCCATGAGGTGACCTTGGCTGACCAAATAGTCTGACAGACAGAATACAATGTTGACATCAGGAAGGGAAAAAAGATTGAAGGATTCTTGGGGCGATTTTAAATGGTATTTTAGGGGAAAAAATAGATAGATAGATGGTTTGTATAGCCCCATACATAATAATACACAAAACATATAAACAAAATGAACACATGAATGTGTATAAAAGCTAAATATTCTATATCAAGAACAATTATTGTACAAAGGAGTTAAGCAATATCCAGGATGATTTGACGAGGTAGAAAGAGCAGACAAACAACATCATTTGTCACTTATCTGCCCCATAAACTGAAAATCCAAAGAAATTTTTAACCCTCAAGTGCAGCAATGTTCTCTGCAAGACAAAAATCTTTTATCCAATCCCAATTAGAAATTCATTTAAGCTTTAAAAAGGTTTGGGCACATAATTTAAAACAATTAAAATAATGTTGCTATTTTTAAAGATTTATAATGTATCCTCATTTTCAAAATCAATAATAAAACAAGTTTTCAATGACCCAATTAGCCAACAAAAAAATTTGTAAAATTACTGGTAAAGAAAATGAGAAATTTTGATGATTATTTGTGTGGTTTTCTTGTGTTTATAAAGTATCACAGGTGGTCGGGACTCGGCCTCGCAGCCTCGGGCAGACAAAATAGTTTTTATTCAGTATTTATGCCTAATCTGCTTAGGTTATTACGCCAAGTTGTCTGAAAATAGAAAAAAATGTTTAGAAACTTTTGAAGCAGATGATAACATAACATCTTTTAATATTTAAGATATAAATTTAAAAAAAAATGAGGTTAAAACTTACTCATGAGCAAATCGTATGTTGTCTGGAAAAGTTGGATGTAGTTGCTATATTCATTATCTTCCAGACTTCTACCGCCTCCTACAACGGCTAGGGGAGGGCCAGTCGAACACAGAGTCAGGTTGAAGGGGTTGAGGATGGCATTGATGATGGGAGCCTTGAGGTTGAGAGCTCCGGGAAGAAGGGCAACCAAGAGCATCAACAACTGGCTGAACAGAGGGCCGAGCAGACCAGCAGCAATAACGGCAGCAATAACAACAAGGAACAGAGGGATGAACTCCTCAATGAAGGCGAGGGGATCCAGACCGCCGGATGAGGTGGGAGCAGCAGCTGTTTCCTCATAGCCGTAGCCGGTGTCATAATCAGCATAACCGGCGCTTGGTGCGTCATATCCGCCAGCGGGGGCGCCGTAGCCAGACTGGGCAGGAGCAGAGTAGCCAGCGGAAGCGGCGGGGGCAGCGTAGCCAGCGGAAGCGGCCGGTGCAGCGTAGTTGTTACCGCCACCGGATGGGGCACCGTACCCGCTGGAGGCAGCAGGAGCGGCGTACTGGTTGCCGGCTGAGGAGTAGCTGCTCTGGTCGGCAAGAACGCCGCCGGTCAGCACTAATAAAGATATGGCGCACTTGCTGTACATTCTAAAAAATAAAATAATTAGTAACTTTTTTAAACACAAGGTGGAGCTATAAAGTGCATAATTTGAGATGGTTTTCAGCAGTTACATGCATTTCATATAGTTTTTCATATAAAGATAACCTAAAAGTCTTTCAAATAATGTCTTTTTAATAAATGTTGACTTATTACATGCAATTTCGCTTCTAGTGTTAAAAAAAGACAAATCTTTCTAGAAGTCAAAAGTTGAAAAATGTGTAAAACGTGACCAAAAAAAAGTGGCGTCTTTAGATTGTAGTATACATTTATATATAAGATTATATCAGGTGATGTCCTTCAGATGAAGTGGGGGTCATTTTTCTCTACATATGACCAGACCAGACCACTCCTTATCTCAATAGCCCCAACCCCCATTTTTTGTCAAAAAAAACACACCTTAAAAACTATCCTTTTTTGGTACCTCTTAACATATATATTTCCCTATTTTCAATTTAAACATTTGTCAAAAAAATACCTTGATTTTAGAAATGTGTGAAGAGTTAATCTTTTTATAAGATTTTGAAAGCTTACATATATTTAAGAAACTTGAGTATAGAAAGTAAATCCTAAAATATTTTTAGTGTAAGTCTTAACCCAAGTCCTTAAGTCAAATTCAGAATTTTTGGGGGAAAGTGTAATGGGGTTGTAAAGATTTAAGCATCCCCTGCGGCAAAAGTAGACGACAACTTTTTTTTCCAGGGCTCTAAAAATTCCAGATTTAAGATTAAATTTGAAGCATTTTTATCTTTCCAAATATGTGACCTCAATTTTGGAATAAAAATATTCTAGGTCACTCCAACTAAAACACACACTCACAAACACACACACACACAGAAACCTGTGTCTATATTTCATACAGGAGATGTTTAAAAGATAGCTTGTTAGGCATTTTTTGAGTTCCTAGCCAAAGGCGATATATAGCGTGCGCAAGATAAAAATGTCGGGACCAAGAAACGACCATTTTCAAACCATCGACGCGCCGCCATTAAAAAAAATGACCTTATTCGACCTTTTTCAAATTTTGACCATATTTTAAATATTTAAAAATCATACTCTAAAGAAAATTATTTTAAAATTAATTCCAGCTGCAATTGGGCAAAAGCTATAATACAAAAACCTTTATTTTAATTCAATTTTTGGTCCTGATTTTATAATATACAAAAAAAGAAAATTTTAATTTAGAAAATGATAGATGTAAAAAAGAGAAGAAAAAAAGAGATATATGATTTATATAATGATAGATGGATAATCTATGGAGAGAAAGTACATATATAGAAAGAGAGAGGGGGAAGGGGGGGGGGCTGCAAACATAGAATACTAAACATGCAGTAAAGGAAGGGGGGAGGTTTAAAGTGGAAAATATATGTTAATGGGGGTGTGGAGTTTTTTGAGATGAAGTTCTTGGGTCTTACAAGGTCAAATAGGCCCACACCACAAATAAACCCAGGTTCATGCACATAGAAAAAGGTTTATTTATATCTTTTAAAATACACAAAATACTACATTTTTTACTTTCTTTTTACTTTAAAAAAATATAAATACATGTCAATTTGAGTTTTTAAGAGTATTATTATATGTTAGGAAATTATTGTGCATATTTATGTCATACAAAAACTTGGAAACTTAAAATAAAATGAAATCTAAAATACGATGTTGTTTTGTTAGACATTAAAGTCTTTTTTTATTAAACTAAATCATAGAATTAGATTTCATGCATTCTAAACTAATTATTTATAAATAATTCTTGATAACAAATTCTAAACTAGAATTGAACATGCAAAAGTTCCAAGAAACTAAAAGCTTGAATTTAATATAATTAATGTTTTAAGAACTGTTTTCTCTCTCATTTTTTTTATAAGTAATAATCATTAAGTTTCTATAATTGGCATTTTAAGGGGTATCATGGAAAAAAGATTTTATTAAAATAGCTTAAGACTTTTTTTTAAAATTTACAAGTTGTTGCACTTAGGTCATGGCGGGGTAGTTCAGAAAAAGAGCCTTAAACCATTCTAAGACATTTATCAAGGTTCACTGAAAAGTTAAGACCTGCATTTTTTGAGATCTTTAACTTCAGACAAAATAACTTTAATAAAGATATAAAAACTGTTTCAAAAAATAAAATAAAAGTACAAGAACGAGAATAAACTATCAAAATTATGTTATTAATTAATGAAAACCATCTAAAATCACTGTTACCAAGAATCAACACATGCAAAAGTACACAATGATGATTATAATTATATAATTAATTATAATTATGGTCAATAAAAGGACCTGACCTTACAAGTGTCTCAGCTCAAAATAAAAGGGAAAGTAAATGCAAAAAAAATTTATAAACACACCCACATATAGATTATAGACACACTTGCACACATATCTAATTCACTTTTAGGTCAAGATACTTTGCTAAAATTTTAAACATAATCTCAAAAGAAAATATAATATTTTAATAAAAATATTTTTGATAATTATAAGTTACATAAGTAGACAACACATAGTCATAAATAGTTAGGTTAGGTCAAATCATGCTAGTTTTATTACTATTATAAATATTAAGACACTTTATGGGTGCCCGACCTGTAACTTTGATGACTCGAGTTGAACTGATGCTAGGCCATGAGAGTAGCGACCTAGCATATTAGAATTTACACACACACACACTCACACACACGCATAGACATGCTTACATCCATGAAAACTACTTCCCCCATGTTATCCTTTCAGGGATGGTTAGCATCCCCCCCGAAAAATCTTCTAATTTTTTAATGATACATCTTTAAAATCTTAAAAAATTTATATTTTAAAAAATTTTAGACAAAAATTAAAAATTTTAAGTAAGGAATATCTACTATTTCTAAAACTACGTGCACACACACACACACACACATGGCTGTATGCATGGAAAGTGAAAATTGGCCCAAGATGGGTCTTTAAGACGCAAGGAACGAGACAGAAAAAGGGAGTGGTTCCCAACCATGGGGAGAAGGGATGGTAGAGGGAAGAAAAAAAAGATAGTTCCTCTGAGTAGGTGGGGGTGGGTGAGAGAGGCTCCAACCAACATTAAGCCTAACTTTTATTGAGGAAGTAAATCAAAGATGGGAAGGCTTTCAGAAAAATAACAAGCAAGATAGAAAAAAAGAAAGAAAGAAAATAAGAGAGAGTGAGATAGATGTTTGAATGAGATCTAAGGGGGAGGGGAAGGGGGGTTAAGGTTAGATAAGAAAAAAAAGTAAGAGTGGATTTTATAAAGTGTTTGGGGGGTGGATATGGGTTTGAAGCTGTTTCAATTGGATTATAGTGAGACGACCACTAAATCCCCACCCCTCTTCCTTCCTCCCCATCATTTATATCTATTTGAAGAACATGAGATTTAAAAGTTTTCTAAATGACCAACCATTTCAAACCCAAATCGAAATCTAAAAAAATAACATTCTCTAAATTTGTTAAATGTAAAATATATTTTTTTTCAACAAGTAAGTAATTTTAATAAAATGAAATTTTACCCATTAGATGATGATCTACCCAAATGAGTCACAATGTATGTTTTGTATAGCTTGTTCCTTTAAATAAAACTTTAAAATATTAGAAATTAGCCGTGCTTTGGATTTAAGTAACTATAAATTTAATTATTTCGTGTTATAGCCGTTTGTTATAGTTATAGTTTTGTTATCTTTAAAAGATTTATTTTAAGATGAATGAAAGTTTATTGAAATTTTATAACCTTGAAGAGGATAAAAATAATATTAAAATGTTTTTGTTTAATGAATATGAACGGCCAGTTAAAAAGAGATAAATGGATAGATTAAGGGAGTTTAAAACAGATCTATATCTAGGCATTTATGTCTATCATATTTTATTCGTGTTTTCTTGTTTTTCTTACATCGTTTATATTATATTAAAGACCTCTAAAACGGTGGTCCCCCCTAAACATTAATTTCATATGTGTATGCAAGTTTTAAAAAATAGGAACTTCTTCCTACATGAAGTTAAAATGTAATTGGCTTTATTTTTGGTGTAATTTATGTAATAAATTAATTATTAACTTCTGTATTTGCTTTCAGAGAATTTAAGATTTAGTGGATAAAATAAGAAATTTCTTCCTTGATCCCCGGTATTTAAACCTTGTTTAAATGCATTAAGCCACCATGCAGATAAAAGTTACCTTCATCAGAATAAGAAGTATTTCACCTTATTTCGAAAATGGACCAAATATGTCCCCACCCTTCTCCGCCCCACTCACCCTATCAAGCCACTACCAAGAACTGTAGACTTCAATGGCATGATCCTTATTAACCAAACCTAGCGCAAGAATGATATTTTTTATAAAAGATTATTCTCGTTATATCGTTTCACTACACCGTGTCATACCAGAGATTTTAAAATAGTATATTGACGCCTTGCTCTGTTAGATGGATGCCGTCAAGAGTGATTAGATAAATAAGGAATGCCTTGACGCCTGAACAGGTTTACCATGCAAAGTTCACGTAAAAATATCTACAAAGAGTTTTTGTCTGGAAAGTTTTACTATAATTAATACCCAAAAGGTTTAAATGAATTACTTATCACATTGGAGATTTGTGTTTATTCATTCAGAATCATACAGGACAAGACAATAGAAAGTACATATTGATGATGAACATAAATATTCCTTCTTTTTAGGTGTTCCACTTGTGTCCACTTGTACTAAGTTGGATATTGCTGGATAATCTTCAAAACTCAAAGCCGATGTACAAACCACCATAGGCTAGAGGATGTAGTGTTAAAGGCAGGTTTTAGTAAAGTATTTTAGTTTTAAGACATTTTTGGTTAAAATAATCTAATAGATATGAGGCATTATAGAATAGCAGAGAAAAAATTACATATAAAATTAATATGAAAACAATGCAATGCTTTAGAGTCTTTGCATTAATCATTATTGGTAAAGTACAAACTAGAAGTGTCCAAACTTTTCTAAAGAAAGCCAATGCGGGTAGTTTGGTTTATCATAATTAGGGGTGTATTGTATATTGTATATAAACTTATCGTCGATTGTCTTATCCCTTACGAAACATTAAGTAATTTAAACTAACGAGAACAATAAAATTCTCTTTTCCAGTATGACTTCGAATCCGATTAATATTCTGTTGATTAGAACAGGTTCTCAGCCATATTGGAAACCAATGTATAGCATCGTATTACAGACAATTTTCCAGGAATATTATAACATAAATCATAAGATTAATATCAGTTCTTCTAGCCCGGGCTTTCGGACCCTAGGGGCCAGCAAAACTGATTTTCATCTTATAATTTTTTATTTTAATATCCGTGGAAAGCTGTCTATAATACGATGCGATAAATAACTTTTATTCTATACTTATTAATCTATGGAAAATAGCATACTTACATGAACTTTTGACCATGAGTAGGAAAAAATACAATGGATAAAAAATGTATAGGACATTTATATAAAAAAAGTAGAACAGCAAAAACAAGGTACAACAAATTATAAATATAAAAACTGTATTATTAATAAATAGTAAAACGAATCAATTGTAGTTACATGGTAGGAAAAGACTGGAAAAAATGTCAATTTGTATTATAATGTGTATCTCAGAGCATTAATGTGCTCAGATTATATGATTGTTTATCTATACATTCTATATTTATTGTACAATTGTTATTTTCTTTATGCAACTAATACTACAAAACTATACACATGTAAAGTGCACATACAACAAAAAAAAAACAATGATGACAACATCTATAAGAGAGAAACTCTAAAATAAGACGGTATGACGAATGAACATAAACACTTGTTGGGTGTCAGAACTTTCTTAGTTTATAATATTGTACCTTGTTGTTCTTAGAATCAATAATCCATAAATAAGATAAATAGGATAAAGATATAATACAAACAATGTTTTCAAACAAGGGTAAAATAAAACAGTATTATAGAGTTGCTACGCTTTCTAGATCGTATTTTTTTGTTACAGAAATCATCATACAAAGTTTGAAGTTGATAAGACAATTCTAACAAGCTTCAAATAATGATGATGTGAGCTCCACCGTTACGTACGGACGAATGCACGGACAGACCATAATTATTTCAAAGTTTCGCTTCCAATAATAATGTCTTGTTTCATTTGGGTAATTTTTAAAACATTTTTGCAGAAATAAAAAATATTTTTAATCTTAATAGCATCTTGTTTATAAGTTAAAATAAATATTTTGAAAAAAGTTGTGTAAGGTCCACTATGATCTCGGAAACTGCTGGGCTGATTGATTCGTAATTTTTGAGAGGTGTATAATAGGAAAACAAACTGGAAATATGCTTTTTTGGGGGGAGGGGGTCGAAAACACTAACTATGCGATAAACATTAAAGTAAAGCATTAGTTTTATGATGAATCTTATGATCATTACTATTTTTATATTTCAAGATATTTTGTTTTTTATTAGATGTAGCAGAAAATGAAAGAAAATTTTTAAAAATAAATTGCAATGCATAAAAAATCGGATATAGTCTCTTTCATAGCAACGCTCCTTAAGGGGCGATTCTTCGTTTTTTCTCAGTATTTTCTCCTATTTCTAACCCCTGCGGTGGGCTCTAACCCTGCGGGGCCAATAGCCTAACCCTCTGGGGTATTCACCTAAGCCATTATAACCTAACCTAACCTAAAATAACCTATCGAAAGCAATTTAAAAAATACGACGAATCGCCCCTTAATGGGCGTTGTCACGAAAAGAACTACTCCCAAAAAAAGACTTAACTCAAAGAAACATAATGTCTTTCTGTGGGTGTATATGTAGCGTAGGATCTCGCTAACCACTGAACCGATAAGGATCTTCTTTAAAGCGATGCTTCTTATGGGTCCAAATATGGTTTATAACTATTTACAGGGAGAGTACCTCAACTCTCCTTGGACAAAATCAGCCCCAGAAAAAAAACCATCCCTATTTTCTAGTCTTAGAAAATAGAATTTAAAGTAAAGGCCTTTAGTGGTAGGTAGAATATGTATAAAGTTGAATCATTTTATTTTTATTTCATACATTTATGATTTTTATTTAAATGCAGGTCCTAAATTTGTAAGCTGCGCTACTTAAATTAAGAACTCTTTGACCTTGATTCAAAAATTAATCAAAACTTATTGACACCATCAATATTATAGACAGACAGATGGCTCACAGAAAAAAACAAATGGCTGACAGACAAATAGATGAAATACAGACAAATAGACAGATGGCTGACAGACAGACATATAGATGACTGACAGAAAAACAGACAGTTGACTGACTGACAAACATACATATGACTGACAGAACGATAACTGACAGCTAGATAGATAGATGACTGACAGACAGACATACACATAACAGACAGACAAATAGACATATGGCTTACAGACAGACAAATAGACATATGGCTTACAGACAGACAAATAGACATATGGCTTACAGACAGACATACAGATGACTGACAGACAAACAGACCGAAGACTGACTGACAGACCGATGACTGACAGACAAACAGACAGATGGCCCATAGACAGACATACAGATGGCCCGTAGACAAACAATCCCCTATAAAACTTCAAAGCTGTTATTATTTCAACTTAGTCTATAGATATAATGTGTTAATTATAAAATAAAATAAGTTTAGATATCCGGTAGTAAAAAATAATATAACACATACGTTTATATCAGACAATTTTCATATCATAACATACTTTATATGGCTACTTTTTAAAACTTTTTTCATAGCACAAAAATGAGGGAAGAATGATAGCCTAAAACCTTAAAAATATAATAAAATTGATAGAAACCCTCCTAGAGCCTGCGTGTAACATCCTTAAAATAGAGGTTGTTAGCGAGATCTTTAAGAACAAACATGAAAAAACATGTACTTACTAAAGTGCGTCAATACTCAGGGATTTATAGGATAAAACAAGAGTAGATAAATATGTGTACATCCGAAATCATTTAAACAAAAATACCCTTACGAAAAATTAAAATTATTGGTGAAAATGTTCTGACTCTGCTAGTTTGTAAACCCAAAAGCTCACAAACAGACAGACTAATATTTATAGATGAATGGCATTCCACTTTCTAAATAAAAAATTCATGGATGATTCTCCGGGGATCTAAAAGGATAAGACAATGGTCGATAATTTGATGTACATCCCCAATGATGATACACAAAATTACCCATTCTGTAGATTACAATTATTGATTGAAACTTTTGGACAATGAACTAAATGACCAAACCAATCAAAATTCATTAAAAGTCCCCACGGTTGTTTACCAACGAATAAGAAGATGTTATCATAAGACTTTGGGGACTAGTGTAATAATGTCCCCTCCCTTCCTGATAGTTCTCATTCCTGTTCAGATTTAATATTTAATCAATCAATCAATCTAAAAACAGAAATGAAAAGTGGGTGAGGGTCTCATTTACCTTATTTTAGACCAAATATTTTAGATTAAGCAAAAACCTAATTAAACTATTGTATTGATATTCTTGCGGTTTCATAGAAAATACAATTTTAATTTTAAATCATTAAACAAATTTTGCAATTCGAAAAGATAAATTTTTCACCTTATATCGCCATTAGATTTATTTATCGCATCGAGTTATATACAGCTTTCTGCGGATAATAAAATTAAAAATAATTTAAGAATAAAACCAGTTTTTTTGCCTTGAAGGGCAGAAGGCTAGTATCAATTTCATGATTTTTATTTTAATATTCATGAAGAAATGTCTGTAATTCGATGTCTTACATGATTTTTCAGAATAGCTGAGAACCGGTTCTAATCATGGGTTAATCGGTTACGAAGTCATACTGAAAATGTTTTTTCTATGAAAACTCTATTATAGAAACTGAAAGTGGAATTCGTTAAAAATATAATTAATTGGTATTGGAAAGATCTAGGCCTAAGATTGTGATGATTATATGGACCAAAAAACGACTAAAATTCTTGTGATATGCCTATTTGGACAAATAATTGGGCCCATAGATTTTGGGGGATGAAAGCAAGGATGACAAAATCAACAATAAAGAGTTTACTTTCTTACATTTTAAAACATTGTGCCATGTTGTATTAGAAGTCATCATTACACTATGTTATTATGCTACACACACAAAAAATGTACCAAAATGTTACAGGAATTACATGTGAAGTTTAAAAAGGAATAATAGACGATACTAACTGTACCATTGAAAACAAACAGATGGATCTAACCTTAAAAGTAAAAATCTTTCAAAAAGATCCACAATTTAGGGAGTAACTTTTTTCAAAGAGACATTTATGTAATTTTATTAGTATTGAGTTGTATATTTTTAGTAGCTATAATGGTCAATTTATAATAAGTTCATGCTTACAAGGATGACAACATCAATAAGATTTTGGTTTGTAAAGACATGAGAGATTGTTTCATAAAAAGAATATTTTAGATTAGAAATCTCGGGAATTGTCCCTTTCGTGGCAACGACCCTTAAGGGGCGATTCGTCGTATTTTTAAAATGGCTTTTAACCCATTCGTATCCACACGTCAATAAAACTACGTTAAAGTAGCCTCTGTTTAGATGGCTGTAAAAACTGACAGGGATGATAAATCTAAAAAATAAGAATAGATGTTGAAAGATTATTGCTATCACTTTCATTTTAAAAAGTAAAAATATTAAAACAATAAAAAACTAATTAAAATTTTAATGTTTTAATGGAGGGCTTAATCAAAAATTGAAAATTGAGAGGGTAATAATTTTTATAGCCATAAATCAACCAAAGGATATGGTGTTTTTACAAATTTTCTTAAATGTTCCATTTATCAATAATTAAAACTTTTAGCTTTTAAAAAAAATTGTAAGGGATTCTTAAAATTTCACGGAGAAAAAA
>LS055451.1:3962-15759 GCA_900241095.1 Acartia tonsa
CACAATAAAACAATTTTTTTTTTAACAACAACCCCCCACCCCCCCTCCAAACCAAAAACCCCCCCCAAAAAAACCCCCGCGGGGGGGGGGGGGTATGGGATAGTGGTTAGACCGCGATGACTGTTATGGTTAAAGGGGGCAACAATTTATGGTTTAGATAAATTTTTAGGGTGCCCACACAATGTAACATTGAAATAGTAAACACCAAAGTAGCTGAATAATATATATATCCAGAAACATTTTAAAAAAGAAACTTTGTATTGGTCCTGTGTAGGTTTCAGGCTATAAAGTTGGAATGGTGCTTAAAAAAATCAGTTTAAGATATTGAGATTTATTTCCTTTTGACCAAATTTCAGAAGAAACAATTTCAAATTACTTTATTTAGGAAATATCTAAAAATTTTAAAAAATAGTTGATTTTTGTTTTTTGCCATGGACACCAAAATTTCTTAAAGAAGCAGGAGGGCAATATATCTAACCATAAGGGGCTAAAGGCCAATCTATAAGTTCAAAGGGGAGGGGATAACAGCACCCTTCAAATCCCTGCCAAAGGGGGGCAGGGGGAGGTTATAGGGCAATATGGTATTGATGTCTAAAATATTTCATTTTCATGGGAAAAAATTGGCTGAAGCGGTTCACAGGCGTACTCTGGATTTTAATTTAGAGTATTTCAGATCCTGGAAAATGTAGACAACAGTTAGGGAGGTGACCTTGAGTTGTCAACTACACTGGTACCCAAAGTTTTATAAACAAATTAATAAAAAATCATATCGGCGTTAATGATATCATCACCAAGAGAAGGGAAAGTGGAATGGTAGATTACGTTTTTTAATGAGTGAAAACCGTATTCATAGATTATATTTCTGCTTCTGTAAAAATGGATTCAACTCCCTAACTGTTAACAAATTATCATGTGTTGTTTCGAAATTTGAAGTTCCAAACTTTTCAACCTAGTTTATCTACAGATGGGGAAAATTTGTTTATAATGGTAATGGATGTAATTAATTAAAAAACTTTTTTTCCAAGTTTGGTAATTAAGAAGATGTATTTTACACAGCTATAATATAGCTATATATTTATAATTTTATCTATATCTATGTAAGGCTAAGGAAACTCTTAGAATAGCCTAGGAAATTTTAAATAATTCGGTCAAATTTTTATATAATAAATATTTTAACATGTCAAAATACTAATAGTTTTAAAACACAGTTTTTCTGTATTAGAATGCAAATCTATTCATTCTTCTTTTTTTAACAATATGCGATTCTAGAAAAGCATGCATTTTTCTTCTGGAACTTTCTTCTAACTACGCGACTAACGCGGTCCAGATTTCTTAAGATATGTTCCTAATGGTTGCGCTTCGATGAGCTTTGCGGTGCTTGTGCAATTTCGCCAAATTAGCAAAATAGCTAGAATGAGCGTTTTTATTATAACCGCGTTATCTTATTCGTTGGCTCAAAAACTTTAAGTACTTTCAATGATTTTTTAATTGGTTGGTTCCAAACTAGTACGTAGTGTCCTAACAAAATGGGTAGTTTTGTTTTTCATCATTGGGGATATACTACATCTAATTATAGTTCATTGTCTTATCCCATAAGTTCCCTGAGGCTATAATCTATAGTATCTATGCATTCTAGTACAAAAATGATGAATTTTTCTCTGGACTAAATAAAGTTACAATAAAAAACAAAAACAAAAAAGAATTGTAACTGGACAAAATATGGCTGGTGTCCCAAAAAAAATTAAGTTGCAAAAAAAAGAAGATAGCAACAGGACACATTGATAGAAATCAATATTAACATTTTAATGCTTTATTTTATTATACATGCCCGCATTCAAAAAAATGTGATTAATTAATCTGTAAAGGTGGTAGCGCCCTTGCTGATGGGCGATTACCCTCTAAATAACTTTACATAATCAGCCAGCCCCGTCACTGCTTGGAGGTGCATGTCGTCAGGCCAGAGGAAGCCGCGGCTTGTAGGAAATAAATATATTATTATTATTAATATCATTATTACTCTTGAGTCTCTTCAGTCTCTTTGACTAATAATATTTCTTATCGGTACCTATTACATTTTTACAGAGAGATAGAGAGGAACAATGGACTGTTTTTTACACTGGTCCCCAAAGTTTTATAATAACGTTTTCTTAACGTTGGCTTAACAACTTTGGGGACTTTAGTGAGTTTTGATTGGCTGATTCGATAAGTTGAATGTTTAAACGTTTCAACTACTAATTTTAATCTACTCTACAGAAGGGTTAATTTTTTGTATCATTATTGAGGAAGTACATGAATTTATCGGCCATTGTCTTTCCCTTTACATCCCTGCATTTTTAGCTTGTTGTTGCTGAGCTTATTATTTTTACATGAAAAAGATAATCTTGTTTTTTAAAAATCATTACTTTTCACTTTTTAGAAATAGTCAAAAACCTACCCTGAAGGATTACAAACTTCCCTGCAAATACAAATTGTTCAATCCTGCCGTTTACGATGTTTTACAGACGGACAGATAGATATACTTATCATATACGAGTTGTTTCACCCCTTGCAACTATTGGAGAGCGGTAGGAGGTCGGGAAAATAGCCTAAAACCACACCAAGACATTTCTAGAACTTTTATCAAAATTGAAACCAGTATTTTCCGAGATCTTAAGCTTCAGACAAAAGACCTTACTACTTTATATTACAAGATGACTTTCGTAACGTTTTTTGGAAGTATTTTTGGTATATATAAGAAAACACTTTTTCTTATTCCTCTCTAAAAATTGGCACCCCCTTTTTTCCTTTATTTAGTGAAAATTTCGCACACTCCATTAATAAATTATTGCAATATTTTGGATTGCGAAGAATTTTTGCAATTTTGTTTCTTTTTTTTCGTCTGTTTATCGCTGACGTTCAGCCTTTTGGTATTTTTTATTAATTAATTATTTTTATCTTTTAAAATCAGAATTATCATCTACTTTAAAATAAAACAAGGATGACAACATCCATAAAGCAACAAAACAAATGAATGGCAGCTCTTTTAAATTTGGTGCTAATTTTGCATAAAATTACCAAAATCAAATATGCTTAATATGGACATATTTACATTATAGTGATGCAATGCTTATACATGTTATAGGATAATTGTTTTAGCTTCGTCTTTTAATAATGTATGTTTCCTTATCTGGAAACTTTTTAAAAGTGAAGCTTTTCTATAATTAGGGTCGGTCCGTCCGTAACGGATAGCTTTTTTTTTGTTAATTTAGGCATGTTAGAATTGTCCTATCGACTTTAAACTTTGCATGATGATTCCTGTAGTAGGTAGGTACGATTTAGAAAGCGTAGCAACTCTATAATCGTTACTATAATGTCCGTACGTCCATTTTAAACATGTTAATTTTTTAACTTTATTCACAACAATTTTTTATGGGATATAATCATCCGATTGGTCTGATTTTTGGAGAACTGATTCCTATTACATTAGGGTACAATATTATAAGCGAAGCATCTCTAAAATCGTGTCCTAAAATGTCAGTATGACCTTAAACAGAATTCGGTATTTAAGAACATTTGCAACAAATTTACGTATAATTTTGTCAAAACATATGTATTAATATTTTGTTCTGGCACTTCAAAAGAGTTAATGTTCGTCTGTCATACCGTTTCAGAGCTTCGCTTTTATGGATGTTGTATTTTTTTATATAGTTACTTAAATTAAAAACAAATTACAAATTACCAATGATGACAACATCCACAAAGAGCGGAGCAAAAATAATATGGAATGGACAATCTGACAACGTGAGTTATAGAGTAGGTGTTCAGTTCTCATCACAAAAAAAGAACAGAGAAAGAATACACAAAAACCAAAAGAAAATCACGAAACCTTTAAAAAGTAAGGCTATTTCTTTAGAAGCATGACTAACAGACAGGCGAACATAGCAATGTATAGGTTAGATGCATTTGTCATAGGGATTTGCAGCTGTTTATCTTTAATACTAGCCGAATACATAGCGTTACGGGCTGACAGACTAACGAACGGACGAAGAAAGTGATTTATAGAGTAGCTGTAATTATCGTAAAAATGAAACTTGAAAAAAGTGTGGCAACTCTACAAAGAATTAAAAAGTAAATAATTATGTTTATAATACAACTAGAACAATGACGCACACAAGTTCTAGAAGAAGAAACTTTTGACCGCTACATCAGACTATGGCATTAGACATTCAAATTTGTAATTATGTGAGAAAATATGGTTTAATAATTTCCTAATAATGATTACCTAGCTTTACAAGAAGGAAGAAAATAAATTATTTTGATGAATAATAAAATATGTTAGGACATCCATCAACTTCGGTGGGTATTCAACTCCGCACATCACATTTTAATATTATTGTCTTAACCATGTAACACTTTGGTAAAGTATGACTTCCAATTTGCGGGAAGTTTTAGAGATCTTAAGCCTTCAAGGCAAAACCCCCAATACCAGGACCAATCAATAGCTCAACAGCAGGTTTGAGTATAGATTTATTGACACAAACTATTTCAAACTCCTGAAATTACAAAATCAATTAATAAACAGATTTCCAGTTTATATATCCACAAACTATTATTTGCTTTTTAAAAAATCTTTTTCTACGGTTAAAGAATCTTTAAGGAAAATTATTTGGATTAATATATCATTGTTAAATGCATAAATAAACACATAAAAATTATAGAAACATAATATTTAAAATCATAATAAAGTTCTTTGTGTAGCTGGCTAGAGCCTTAAAACCTAATAAATTCATCCTATACACGATGCAATTTTACACAAAAGGGAATTAAATGTACCTGATGTGTTTCAAGGTTCAAGCCCCTGGTATACTAGGGTTATCCCACGCTCTCTAAGACCAACAATAGGCCACACTTATATCTCTGAACGTCTACTCTCTCTCACAATTTATTTAGAAGTGCGCATCATAACAAAAACCCAAGCTGTGCCATTTTGGAAAGCATCATACAAAGATGACATTACGTAGGAATCATATAAGAAGAAAGGGGAATTAATTTTGATCTTGACAAACTCAAAGCTTCCTCGAAAAGAGGTTAAGACAATTATCAAAACCGCATATAATTATATCTACACAAACCTTATAATATTCAAAGTAGTAAGCTTTTATGTCTATAACGAAGAATCTTGCTAACCGCTGAATCGATATGGTTCTGCTTTACAGTAAAGCCTCTTATAGGTCCAATGTAGGTTTTTTAAAACTATTTCTGGGGAGGGTATCTCTACCCTCCCCTTAAAAGTGACCCCCCCCCCAAAGAATATTTTCTTTACTTTTTCTTTTGAAATCTCAAATTGAAACTAGGGCGGGGTTGGGGGGTTGTCGACTTTTCCCCCTCCCACCTTTAGAGGCTTTTAGGGGCGTAGCCACAAGTACGAATAAAAAGTTAGATTATTATTTAAATAATAAAACCAATTGCTGTTGTTGGTTCAAAAGTGTTCACATTTTGGTACAAAAGGGCAGTTATATCTTTTTTAATTTATCCATATATAATAAGTATAAATAGTTTAATTTTAGGATAAAGCTTTTATTTAGAAACCTTTGTTACTCGTATTATGCTCTAACCTTGTGAGGCAACCACCTAACCTAACTTAACCTAACCTAAACTAAAATAACCAAGAGCTACTGTAAAAATACGATGAAACGCCCCTCAAGAGGCGTTGCCACGAAAGTACTATACCCCAAAAATCTTAATAATCTAAAAATTTATTTTTAAATTTGACGAAATATTGTACCTGGTTGACCATCTAGTGTAATAAATGCAATAACAAGATAAACTGCAATCCCCTCCCTTTCTGTCCAACTCTATAATTTGTTAAATTCCTACTATTTATCTATTTGCTATCAAGAAGCACTTGCCTTTGTGGTAATATGCGGAATAGATAGCTCACCATCAACTTCATATATTCAACAATATTATTTTCAAATATTCTTGCAAGGATGTTTGATAATTTCCACGGAAAGAAGGATACTGGTTAGATTAATAAACAATTTTTTTCTTGTATTCATTCGAATCAAGTGGATAGGAACCGGTTCTTATCCATACGAAAAAACTATGTCTGACATCGTATTATATCCAGTTTTCTACGAATATAAAAATGTGCAATCATAAGATTAAAACCATTTTTTAACCCGTGCCTTCGGCCTTCGTTTTTTTAGCCCCGAGGTGCCGAAGGCACGTGCTAAAAAATGGTTTTAATCTTATATCCGCGGAAAGCTGTTTATAATACGATGCGAGAAATAACTATTATATTTCTTCCTTTTTTATCAAATTACTGGCGTATACGAGGAGTAAAGCTATTTCATCCATGTCAGTATAATAAGATTTTGGATGCAAACCTACTGAATTGTATAACACTATCATGAGGAACTTTTTTTATTGCAAATTATGTCTATTTTTCTTAATTTCCAATAGAATAAAACTGTGTGCTTTAGAATGAATCGTTGTATGGACCTTCCACAAAGATATTTTGCAAACTGGAACTGAATTGTAAATAATACATGATAGTTATTTATCGCTTCGTATTATAGACAGCCTTCGGAAAATATCCGCGGAAAATTGTCTTGATAACTGACCAAAAAGTTTGAGGCAACTACCCATGTATCCTTAGTGAGTATGGGGCAAGCAATTTCTTGATTAAATAAAAATCTGCAAAGTTTTTGGCATATTACATACTTACCACACACACACACACAAAAGAAAGGGAGAAGTAGGAGTCAGGGATTCAAAGGGATAAGACAATGGCCAGTAAATTGATATACATCCCCAATGTTGATACACAAAATTGTCCCTTCTGAAGATTACATAATAAAGAACCAACCAATCAAAATTCAACAAAATTTGAGATAATGAATATTAAAATAATAAACATTATTATAAAACTTTAGGGACTAGTGTAATAAACAGCCCAATGTCCCCTCCCTCCCTGAGAGGTAGATGCTATATAAAAGGACAGTCAAGTATTTGAACTATAAATGCTGAAAGTCGAGCACAGTGCCCCTCCCCCCATTTTATTGTGCATTAAATTGTTTATTTCTTTAGTTTGGGTTAGGTTAGGTTGTATAAGGATTCGGTAAATGATAAGGAAAAGGGACAGATTTAAATTAAATGGGTGTGTAAAAAAAATTGCACGCTTCACGCCTCAAATTAACAATCAAGGGACGCTTTTTGACTTTAGAGTACCTTTATTATATAGGGGGTATCTAAATCCCCGAAAACAATAAAATTACATTCCTCTTGTTGTATGAATTAAACCCTACCTACCCTCAAATTTGGTTTAAACGAATTGTCAAAATTTTCAGGTGCGCTCTGCGCACCCCTTCTGGCAAAACCCTGTAATATCATTATTTAAATTTATTTCAAAATAAGGAGGAGGGGGGAGGGACGGTGGGGAGGGACAAGTTCAATAAAAATGAAAACAGAAAGAGTAATGGATTTAGAATATACGTGGATATTATGACATAGGGGAAAATTGTCTTAAATTTAGGTTGCTGACATTAGTATCATTTATTGGCCAGTTCGTTCAACCAGTAGGAGAGAAGGGGAATGGGTAAAGGGTATTAGAGTACATGATTATCTAATGTATAAAGATCCAAGTAATAATTAATCCATTCAAAGAGTATACCTTTGACCAAGTCCACCAAAAAAGAAAAGAGAATGATGGAAAAAAATGATGGCAGTTTTTTCTTCCTCTGCAGTTGGAGAAGATCTCAACAGAACTGGAAAAGTCATAAAACTAAAGTTAAAACTTTTCTATATATATATATAGAAATACCCAGGAATATAAAGGAACTAAAAGATAATTGATATGCCCCAATATTATGATAAACAAAATTACCCCTTAAATATATAAGGTTTGTACACCCCAATTAAGAATTAATACTACCCTCCCAAAATTATTATTCCAGCGAATGACAGATTTTTTGTGTGGTAGTATAAATTAAATTTCATTGTCCCCTCCCTGAAGATACTACATAAAAATATATACATTTATGTAAGACTTAATTTTTTAATTTTTATATAAAAATAAAAAAAACATTTAATTGCAAAAAAACCGCGGTATCGGATTCAAGTATGAAACATGATTTTTTTTGCTAAATTAGCGCAAATGGATTTATTATTACTTGGATCTTACACCAGATTTTCATGTTCTCTAATAAAGTGAACCACGCAGCGGGCTAAAATCCACCCCATCCCACCCCATTAACCCAATCTCTCTCTCTTTTAACTGTTTGAACGAACTGACCAATAAATTAGGGCCATGTTAGTAACCTAAATTGACGACACATTTTCCTTCAATTTCCATTTGATAGTATTGGTTGTTAAAGGTCGTGTAATCAAATGGTTTGTTGTCTTTAGAAAGTTTGGCCGCATCCTTTACTTTTATAGATATTATCACCCTTGTTTCTCAAGGTTTATATTACAAAGAATCTTGAACTTGAGATTGTTTTGTAGCAGAGTTATTTTTTACTTGATAATATTATTGTATAATTTTTGCCTTTAACAAGTTACTAGCGGCTAATCCCCCTAGAGGCTTCTATGGATTAAATTAGAGAGGGGGGGGGGGAGTCGCCCCATTACTTTTAATTGAAGTTTTGAAATTTTTTTTTTAAAGAGGTATTTTTTCTAATGTAGATTTCAATTGGGGGAGGGGGTTTTACACTCCCCCAAAATAGTTAAGAACCTTCCTGACCTCAAGAAGCCACGTGGGGTTAGCGGTTGGCGAGATCATTCGATACACGTACACACACAAAAGACATCCTGGTACTTTTATATCAGAATTATATATCTCAAGATAAGGTAGGACGCCAAATATAACAAATTGCATTTTTTCATTTAGTTATACACTGAATCAACCTTTTTATTGCACAACCTTTGCTTAATAGTCCTATAATGTCGGTTAAATAAAACAATAAACATTACGAATAAAGATTTAAAAGTCTCAAACTCAGATAGAGAGGAGACAATAGGCTGTTTATCACACTAGTCCCCAACGTTTTATTTTAATGCTTTTCTATTCGTTAACTTACAATTTTGGTCACTTAAGATAGTTCTGATTGGTTGCTTCATTAGGTTTCAACCATTAATTTTAGACTGCAGAAGGGTAATTTTGTGTGTCATCATTGGAGATATACATAAATTAATCAGCCATTGTCTTATCCCTTTAGATCCCTGCTCGAGCCCAACAGTCACCTCCTTGACAACTAGCGGACATGGGATAAGTACATTACATGAAGTTTAACCATCCGAGAGTGACATAATCTGTTGTAATACTAACAGGGAAAGAAGGACATTGGACTGTAAATTATGCCAGTACCCAAAGTTTCAGATAAACGTTCTCTTATTGGTTTGCCTAAACACTTTGGGTACTTCTATTAAAGCTTGATTAATTTGGACGAACTAGAAGTGTTTAATGTTGTCCCATAATAATTTTGTTTATCATTACAGGGGGATTCACATCAATTTATCGTTCATTGTCTTATCCCTGAATACTAAAGTGTGTCCTTGAATACATTTTATATAATCTTTACAAATATGAATAAATCTTAAAATAGCCATCTTATGTATTATGTATTATTATGGACAAGGATAAGTTGTCTAAAAATAATTTTGCATATGTGAATAATAGTTACTTATCGCATCGTATTATAGACAGTTTTCCGCAATTATGAAAATTTAAAAATGGTTATCCAAAAAATGTGGGGCTAACTCAACTGGTTTCATTTTAATATAAGTAAAGAAAATTGTCTGTAATATGAGGCTATACATGATTTTTCAGTATGGCTGAGAAACGGTTCTAATCCAGTGGACATCAATCAGTTTCGAAGCCCTACTGAAAAAATTATGTTTACAGTGCTTTCTCTAAAAATTGCCTATTAAGCACAGGCACCCCCTCCGCATTATTTTCAAATTAAATTGAAAATAAAGAGGGTTGGTGATTTTTTTCCCTATGCCTAGCCCCTGTTGGGCCTAGACCTGTTATAAAAATGTTAGATTGACCAAATCGTGAATCCTAAGCACGCGCCTATATAAAGTACATTACAAAGATTGTATATAGAATTTAGTGACAAATCTGTTACTGGCATGTTTCAAATATTTGTGACATATTCCATGAAATAATATGTAATATTTCACAGGGATCTAAAGGGATAAGACAATGGAAAATTAATTGTTGAATATTTCCAATGATGATACACAAAATTACTCCCTTCTAAAGATAAAAAATAGTAGTTGAAATGTTTGGACACATAACTTAATGAGCTAACCAGTAGAGTTTAAATTAAAGTCATCAAAGTTGGTAGCAAAGAAAACAATATTATAAAACTTTGGGTACTAGAGTAATAAACAGCCCAGTGAATATTTCAAGGTTAGATATATTACAGCTAAATGGTCAATCTGGCCCCATAATTCGTTAAACCAAGGCCCCAAGGGTATTCCAAGCAAACGAACGCTTAAACTTATTTAAATCTTCAAACCAGTACACTTTCTATCCAATAATATGGCCGGATTCTTTTTTCATTGACTGATTTAGAGAGTATTTGTCTGGATTATATATAATTCTATAATTTCTATGATTCTTGGGGGTTGGGACACCCCCAACCCCCCAAAAAAATTAAAAATACCCCCCCAAAAATTTTTCTTTTTCTTTTTAAAACTAAAATTTAAAAAATGGGGTCGACTAACCCCCCTCCCCCCCAAAAAATAAAAATTCCCTCCCCCCCAATTTTTTAAAAAAATTTTTCTTTTAAATCTAAAATACGAAAAATTGGTTTGATTAAACCTCTTGGGGCAAAGCTCCTAGAGGCTAGGGGCGAAGCCGCTAGTATAATATAAAGTAATAAGCTTTTTTGTTTGTAGCGAAGGATTTCGCTAACCGCTGAACCAATATGGTTCTTCTTTACAGTGAAGCCTTTTATAGGCTCTGAGAGGGTTTTAGGCTATTTAATTTTTTCAATTAAGTCTGGGTATGGTTCTAGGCTATTTTTGTACCCTCCGAATACAAAGCCCCTAGTTGCTAGGGGCGCAGCCACTAGTATATTATATAGTATGTATTCCATCTTTATATAATTCATTTTAGAATGTTTCATTGATATCTCTCGAAATATCTATATCTATAATAATCTATGATTAAAGAAAAAGACTTTGATAAACAAACAAGAATTGATTATAGCCTAAAAAATAAACAAAGGTCATATAAAAGTGGGGAACGATGCGAGAAACAAATGGAATATATATGAAAATTAAGCATTATAGACTTTTCTAGGTACATGTATTATAAGGACAAGCATGTCCACAATAAGCGAATTCCCAAGAGAAGGATGTAGAAGGTTGTTGAGTGTCCAAATTTTTCAACCAATATTTTTGCAGTCTGTTCTTTGATGATTATTGCAACATTAAATTTTGTTTTATGCTATTATCAACACCAAGAGATGGATGGAAAATTGGGGGAAACACTAGTCCCCAAATTTTTATAATAGTGTTTTCTTATTCGTTGGCTTAACAACTTTGGGGACCTTTGTTGAATTTTGATTGGTTGCTTCATTAAATTGAGTGTCCAAATGTTTCAACCACTAATTGTTATCTACAGATGGGGTAATTTTGTATCATCATTAGAGACACCTCAGCATATAACAGTTATAGAGTAGCTTTTCTATCAATAATGACTTTATATGTATACATACATACATATAATAATAATAATAAACATAATAGGTCGAAGGAGGTGGTAAATAAAAATAATGGATCTTGTACTCTGCTACATACATAT
>LS055452.1:0-15746 GCA_900241095.1 Acartia tonsa
CGGGGTGAGCCGAATTTCAGCCAATCACAGCGCGGCATTTTATAAAATGCTGTGTTCTCATTGGTGGAAAGTTGGCTCACCCCGATCTGGCTCAATACAAAAATGATTTAAAGATCCAGCTCTGTAAACTTCACATTAAAACCATTGGCAAGCCCGTGGTATAAGCGTTATTAGTAACGGTTGGTGAGGTGTAGGGTTCGAGTCTGTACCATACCACGACATACTAGAGGTGTTAGATACGGTACCTGCTGCTGCTATGTCAGATGCGTGACATCAATAGTAAGAGTAGGGAATGCCTTGGCCCATAAACAAGCGTAACTCATAACCATGCACAGTTCTAAAGCTTCTAGACAAAGCTCGTGCAATCAAAGGGTTGGTTGTCTATCGGGCGATGGACGCTTAAAGGTGCGTGAACTGTCTAGAAACCGAAGCGACAGCAAGATCCTTATTAGGCCAAAACTAATGTCAAACAATTATTTTATTTTTCAACTAGTAAGATCAACTACAAGATTAAACTATGTTTAAAATTAATAAGTTTTTTTTAAATTAAAAAAAAACATGTTGTTACATTATTGACAAACAGTTTTTACATTATTGACAAACAGTTTGACTCTCATGTAAAAAGGTAAACTTTAGAAATAAATAAGATAAAATTAATTGAAATTTTAATGGTAGATTGATAGATAGAAATATATAGATAAATGTTAAAAATTAGATAATAACTATCATACGCAAATTAATCGTGTGATAGAAAGCTATTTAAGCTGAAAGATATATAAAGATAAAGATATAAAGATCAAGCGGCATGAATTTTTCTCTAAATGTATTCATAGAAGAATGTAGCTCTTTAAAATAGTTCTTTTTATATATTGTAATACATTTTTTTTTAAATCTTCTAAAACATTTGTAAAAAATCTACGTATTTATTTTTAATGTAATAAATAGTATCTTTCTGATAATTGCAGAAGCATGAAACTCTGAGTAAAATAAAATAAAAATCAAAGATAAAATGTTGTTTCACTTTTAAGGAGATAAAGATAAATAGATAGATATTTATGATTTATCCAATTCTATTTTACTCAATTAACTATATATAATTATTGATAGAAAATTGTATAGGCTGATAGATAGATAGAGAGATATATAGATAGATAGATAGATAGAGAGAAAGAGAGAGAGAGATAGAGAGAGAGAGAGAGAGAGAGAGAGAGAGAAATATATATAAAGATAGTGAGAGAGAAGACTAGATCATAACCAAGATATTGGTAGACAAGTAGATAAATAGACGAACATACAAATAGATAGATAGATGTTAATGATTAGACCATAACTAACAAATTAAATTAATTATATATCGTGGGTATAATTAACAAGGTTATGTGGTTAGGTTACTATCAGCACTCAACGAACTGGTAAATACTGCACACTGTAATATTTCTAGCGTAAATCGGATAGGTGACGGGTTGAGTCTATGCCAAAACCGCGTCATAATTAAAAACAATAATACTCATAACTGTTGCAATTAGTTATGCGCGACATGTACTTTTAGGTTTTCCAGACAAAGGTCCTGTTATGAATTTGGGCTACGTGTTGGTTTAGATTCATATTATCATCTATTTTATGTGTCAGAGGCCAGAGATGTATTGAACATATTATTTAGATTTTTGTACCATTTACTGAACCTTTGATAACTGATAATTTATATATGTTTATATTATATATGTAAACACAGGACATACCAGACATAAATCTAATAAGGGATGGTCACAAAATTATAATTAGCAAAGCTACTCCACAATTTTTTTTGTGTCAGTTTGTTATTGGTCTTTAAGACTTCAAATACAAAGACAAAAATAGTTGGATTTGTTTATGTGTGTTTGTTCTATTCCCGTGCTCTGTTGAATGAGTTGAGTGCTAAGAGAGGAACTTCACAATTTTCAAGAATAAAAGCGAAATTGAGTAGCTTACTTTATAATAAGAAAATGTATATTTTCTTACTTTTGCAATAAATTTCTCACTTTTCTTTCTTTATTGCAGTTTATAATTATTGTTCAAGGCACGTAGGGTAGTTAACTTGATTTAACAGCTTTGCAAGCAAATGTGCAAAAAGAAGTTGAAATTAGATCAAAAGTTAATTTGGCCTTCACGGAAAGAAAAAACTATAATAAGATATTTTTACAAATTAAAATAACAACATTAACAGATATGTAAGTTAACCTTTTTGTTTATTTATTATTTGCTTCAAATCAGATAAATGTCATATTCAATAATCTATTGTCAATATTTTACAATACATAATAGTCTCTTCTGTTAGGTTTTACCCAAAGAAAAGTTATTATCCTATTAATATTGCTTCGGTACTTTAGGCAAAATTGTTTTTGTTTCATTATATATGTAAATAAAATAGGTTGAAATTTAATTGCAGATCATACAATTTGCACAATATTAGACAGTTTGATGTAATCAAAGCATTTGATTTTAATACTTTTTTTGTAAATTTTTAATATCATTCTAGGATTTCAATAACATGATAAATCCTAATAAATTAATTTACGTAAAATAAATGTCTGTAAGTTAGATTGTTACATAAGATCTCGAAAAAAGATTTTTTGTCGAAGAGTAGCCTTGAGTTTGTGTATGAAAAGATTTCCTGAATATTTAGGGATCTGCCATTTCTAATTGTTAAATGTCTAAAAACATTGATTATTTCATCAAATCTATCATAGATACCTATCAAATTGTAAACTGGCACTAACGAAAAAAGGGTTCTTAAAGCAAATTACTATTTTGGTTTTTCTTGGATTTCTAATCATGATGGGTCCCTATTCGACCGTACATTTTCATAAATTCTACTGAAATTCACTAAAATTTTAAATTGAAATGATAATATGTCATGTTCACTGGCAAAACCCTGGATTTTGCCGGCATATTGTGTGTAGGATGGGTGTGAATGTTATCTGAGTGCCCCGAGCACTAGAGTATTGAGGAAGGCTGCAAGGCAAGGCTCTTAAATGGCGGTTAGCCCCCAGGGATTGTTAGTCGCATATAATTTCTTAATAAAATACTTAGCCGCGTTAGTCATTTTTTTATATCCATAAATTTAAGAAAAAGGTTGTTCTTTTCAGAAACCCCCTTATTATGAAGCAAGGACCCTATATGGTAGGAAAAAAATATATAGAATATATTTGTATGTTAAAAATACAATATAAATTTTGTTAAATAAGTTAGTTTTAGTTTTTTATTTTCTCCTATTTATAAAAAATTTCTGCGGCAAGCCAAGTCTAGTTGTCACTTTTATTACACAGTTTAGTAGGTTTTGCATTTATTACTAAACCAACCTAGCTCTACTTTGTTAGGTACGATAACATGTATAATCTAGATACATAATCTCTAAATCAACCTATGGATGTGGAGGAACAATCTAGCCATACTATTGGATAGAAAATGTAGAGATTTTTTTATGCAATGGGTAGATTTTTTAAAATTTCATTTGCATAACGAGTCAGCTATAAATAGTCACATTTCTTAAGTTAAAGAATTGGTTGGGTATCGAGTAAAAATTTCTTTTCACTTATAAATTTAATTATGATATAACATATAATTCAAATATGAATGGTTGAATTTCTTGGGATAAGTTAATTTTCGAAAAATTTTACCGTCGAAAAATGTCGTCGCTAATATTATTGGAATAAATAGTTTATAAATATAAATTAAAAAAGGTTTCTGCTTGGAATCAATTTTTAAGTTTTTCCAAATATTGGATCAGATATCTATTGTTAGTTTTTACACATTTTTGTAGCAAATTTTATCATTTTAAACTTGATATTCATGTTTAATAGTATGTGAAGGTTTTAAACTGTAGCTAAAAATAAATGATAAGTAGATTTGTTCCCTGCATAGTACCTTAATACTTTGACAATACAAATCTAAACGATATTACACGATTGTTACGAAACCTCTATTCAGCCAACTAATTCCAATTGAAAATGCCGCAAAATTTAATATTTTTTGGAGTAAAGTTGGAGTAAAACTTGTTTTTTTCTCGTAACTGAACGGGAGTGGATAAGAAGGGTAGAAAAAAGAGAAGGAGGTTGTGGGGAAATTTTTATTTAGAATTGTTTGTCAGAATTACATTCCCTTTTCCCTGTCTGTATATCAATCTATTTTCTTTTAAATTTGTTCTTTTTAGTCATGATTTTGTACTGTTCATTTGGTAAAAGCTGACTTGAGGGTAATATAAAAGATTTATTATTAATTTTAACGATATCTGGAAAATCTAGTTTTTATTTTTGCCTTTCTACCTTCATCATATTTTTTTGCTTATTATAGCTGTACATTGTACAACTTATGATATAATTGCCTTTTTTGGAGAATATTCTTTCGAAGCCTAGGATGTAAACTATTGAGCATACAAATATTTACTTTACACATGTTTTAAACATAAACCCTTTCATCCCTCATATGAACAAATAGGTCTCATTTCACTTCCCCAATAAACCATTTCAATGGATTCGTCAAAATCTTAAAATTCAGACATCTTTAGATTAAAGATTTTCCCAGTATGGCTTCAAAACCGAACATTTCCGCTGGATTATAACTGGTTCTCAGCCATACTGATAAATCATGTATAGCATAGTATTACAGACAATTTTTTTCACGAAAATAAAAATCATAAAGTTGTAATCAGTTTTTTAGCCTGGTTTTGATCTTTTCATTTTTATATCAGCGGAAAGCTGTGTATAATACGATGCAATAAATAATTATTCTCTGATTCAATTCCAAAAAGCATATAATTTAAAAAAAAAAACTGTTTTAAATCAGATTATCATTATAAGAACTTTTATATACATTAATGTAAGTTTATATTTGGCAATTTTAATATGGAAGTAACAATTCAACAATTTTAATAATTTGAATACCTTGCGAATGTAAGATTAGGAATGAAAAATTTGAAATAAATATAGATAAATACGCCTATCTCATAGTAATATTTAGGCGGAAAAGATTGCTTACTGAACAAATATTTAAACTAGACAATATACCTGTACACAGGCTGATTCTTAGATTTTATAAACATGGGTTCTGATTCATAAATATTACAAACAAGGGGTCAGATTTTGTAATATGACGCAATAGGTTTTATTCATGGGGTCTGATTCTTCAATGTTACACACATGGGGTCTATTTGTTAAAAGTTACACAGATGAGGTCTGCTTCTAAATGTTTCACTCTAATGAACGTATTAAAAAAGATAAGGTCACAAATCAGCAAAAAAAATATTGTGATTCGTCTGATACTTATTTTTTAAAAAGAGTTCATATAAAAGACAATAAAAAGTTTATTTTGTTATCATTGATACAAGCTGAAAAGTAGACTTGCACACACAAAAAAATATAATGACTATATTTTAATATTTTACCAAAATATTTTCCATTGTTCATTTTAACATGAATATAATTGTATTTGAATAAAATAATCTGTGTATATTTGTATTTCAACTTTGCTCTCCGCTTTTATTTGCTATTCAATTTCAACAAAGAAGAGAAAACACATTTAATGAGTTCTAATTTTTACATCTACAACTCTTTTATAATAAATCTATTTATATTTAAAAGGAATTTTTTTTTAATAATCACAAAAGTCAAATTCGTATTGAATTTTTGGCATACCCCCTAAAATGCAGGTGTGAATTTGACAATAAACTGTGTTTGTGACAGTAAGATCACTGTGTTAATGACAGTAGGATGACTGTGTTTATGCTAGTCGTAGATCAGCTATGTACCCGAAAACTTCGTTATTTTGGTGTAATTTCCCTTGTTTTTGAAAAAATAAAATTGGATTTGAGTGCGCCACATATCTAGGGACTTTTTCTAAATTGTAAACAAATGAACATAAAATCGTCAATTTTAAAGATTTTATTAAATTTTAAAAACTGGGGAGCAAATTAGGTATATGACTATTAGATCATTGAATAAAATCGCCGCCAGCATCAATCACCGCCTCTACCCGCCTCCTCAACCGCCGGCAGGCCAAGGTCAGAATGTAACTGTCCAAGCTGGCGAAGTTCTCCTTGATAGTGGCAATGAGGGAGGTCTTTATGGTATGGGTACGTCTATTGGTGCATACTTCAAAGTAGCCCAAGGTCCAAAAGTCCATTGAATTAATATCGGGCTGCTGGGAGGCCCCATTTCCTTAGAAATGTGAGTAACCGCAGGATCCAAATTCACTCAACTTTCAAGCTACCCTTTAACACGGAGGCTCTTATTTGGACCACAGTTGAGCTAGAACGACGTTCTATACCTTGGAAATGGCAGGAAGATTCATCTAGGGTTGTCAGCGCGATTCATAGTCTAAAATGAGTTTTAAGTTCCATATGGGTTTCTGACGTCGAGAAACGAGAAATTTTCACGAGTTTTGACGTTTTTGACATCTCTAAATCTGCCACGTTTCACTTTGCTGGAGTACTAAAGCCAAACCATTTTAGATAAAGAGCTGTAGTCTTTTCTAGTGTCTTACTTATGTATCTAACAGTATCCCAAGCAAGTTGCATAACTCTAGCGCATCTACAGATGGGCTGAGGTCTGATTTAGTGGGCCCTAGTTGAGAATCCAGATAATACCACCGGCGCACTTCGAATCTGCCTTGTTGAACAAGCGCGGCCAGCCCGGAGTACGAGCCCATCTTCGCCCAAAGATTTTTTTGTGCTAAAAGGTTATTACCTAAGCTTTTTATAGTGGGGTCAAACGTCCTGATTGGTCAAGTAGTTTTAACGCTATGGCCGTTTTAAAAAAGTCCCTAGATATGTGGCGCACCCTGTACTTGTATTCTTAATGGAATGGTAAAAATTTGTGATGATTCCCATGAATATTTTATATTTATGAAGTTATTGCAAAATCTACTCTGACTTTTGTATTGGAATAGAAAATGTGATTGTATTGTAAATAATGTCAATATTTTGTAAATTTATCTCAAGGTATATATACGTGATGTGATTATTAAATAGGAAATTTTATAGGAGTATAAGGAAAAGTATGTAAAGTTTAGAAGAGTTAGATTGGAAAAGAAGAAAACGTTTGAAACGGTTAGATGAGATCATTTGAAAATTAAAATTTAATAGATCTTCAGATTTTTTGTATACATAACTTAACTAAATCATTCCACTCATCCAACAATGACCATCTTTATAAAAGGTAATCTTTACAATTCTAAACAAAATTAAAAAGATTGCACGTTTATAGCTATTTTTCATTAAAACAATCAAAATTAAAAGAAATTAAAAAGAGAATCTTAGTTTGTTTTATAGAACCACAATTAAAAAACATTTTTTTTGATAACTTATATTTTTAGTAGTTTTGAAAATCTCTACATGACAAGCAACACAAAGAAAACAAGGATGGTAACATCCATAAAGACAAATCTGTTAAATCAAATGGTAGAACAAAAGAACATGAACGCTTGTCGAGTGTAAAAACTTAATAAGCAGAATATCAAAAAAAGGAATAAATAAAAGGACACTTCTTACATGTTTAAATATACGATAAGAGCTGGTTGTTCCGGACGGACGGACATATCCTAACTATGGAAATACTTCTCATTCAAAAATATAAATCTTCCTTTCAACAAATCGAGATTTTCCTTTTTTATATTGAATGTTTTTTTGTCCAAAATTCGGAACAAATATTAGAAAATTTTTATCAAATGTAATAGAATTAAATACTTCTTTCGGCCCTTTCATTGTTGAGCATGAAAGGTAGAGCATCTGGTAGTTCGATACTTGGTACAAACCGCGACATAAATAAAGAAGAAGAACATCTTTTTAATTACACGCGCAATTAAATTTTTTATTGTCTGGGTCTATGAAGATCAAAACCAAAATTAATTGTTATTTATTATTTATCTCCCGAGTTATTAAATGTAAATACACCGTGATTCTTTACTGGAACAAATTTTACAAGAAACACATTTTCATCTGGATCAAATCTGGCCTATATTTCGCGTCTGTCCACTACAATTCGACACCAGTATAACAGAATTCAAATTACTGAATTTCTTTCCACGTCTCTGATATTTGTATATTAAACCTCTGTCAGACATTTATCCCCCATTTATTCTTATTTATTTTTATATTTGGTAAAATATTACAAAAAGTATTTAGCTTTTTTGGAAAATAGAATTTTGAAAACCATTATAGCACATTTATATTTGATATTTATACATATTTACACATTAAATACTACGAATGTAAATCTAAAAGTTTGAAATATGGAAGGGTGAAAAATCTTGGTTTTAATAATTTACAACCCTTTTTCTCTCCAAAGTCTTTTATTGAATAGCTGCTCAACTAAAACATCAGTCTCCAAATATTTAAATATCGAAATATTTTAAAATATTTAGATTATAAATTTTTGCGTCCAAAAATATGTCTGATGAAAATATTTTTTATAACCTTTATTTACAAAATTTAATTTTACTTTATTTTTTAGTCTGTTATAAAATAAACAAATATTCAAAACTCCTTTTTGTAATAATAAGATTTTTGTTATTGTTTTCAATATGATTTTTTGGAAAGCGAACCTTTTCTACATCTAGGAAGTGTCTTTTTGTTTTTAACGTATAGCTCTGATCGAAAAATTATCTATGCACAAACAAAACAAGTTCTTAATGCACCTTCCAGAAGTTATGTCAAGTATTTTTTAATATACAGGGTTTCTCTTAGATACAGTTAAATAAGTAAAAAAAGTTTACTAACTTTTTATGAAAAAGAGATAGGTATTTCGAAAGAAAATCAAACGTTTTGTTTAGTTCAAAAAGTAAAAAAATAACGACTAAATATCATTTGATATTATTCTAAAAAGATCAAAGAACATAAACTCATAGATTCTGTATAATTAGCAATCCTTTGCTAAAGGTTTGCTTGCATAATAATTCCTTAATCAAACTGTTTACTTCTAAGACGATTAGGCAAATTATTATTTTTAAAAAGCTTTCTTAATGATATTTCATTTCTTTTGTCATTTTATTTGTTCATTTGTCAAACTGTTCAATTTGTTGTGCTTCGTTTTTATGGAATTTGACATGCTTGTTTTTGATAAAAAGAAGTTTAAGTAAATATATTGAACATGAGTTTATTGTGATTTATTATTTGTATTTCTTTTATTCATTTTTCAATATTTTCTTAAGTTCACGTCTTGGTTAAAAAAAATTATTAAGGAAGGTTGAATTACATTTATTGTCAAAACAATAAAAGATGTTTTCCCATTTCTTTAGTATTTCATTACGAGAATCAGCCAAACGCTTGACCAAAAAGAAAGCTATACTTTTAGAGTGTATATTGATAATAATTTATATTCATAAAGTAGAATAAATAAAATTTACATCAGTCTAATACATTAGGCAGCGCCGCTTCTCTTTATCTAGTTACTCTTGACACTCTTCAATATCACCAGAAGTGTATTCATCCTGACAATTTATAAAATTTTAACTTTTTTGTCTGTTCTTTTCAAATTATTTTTTTAAATATTAATGACTTGGATTCTAGGCAAAAATTCCTGGTCATGGAAAGAAAACGAAGTAGCGGGTTGTGTCGCATTTGACAGTAACTTTTTATAGGTTATAGGTTATTTTAAATAAATATTAATGATTGCACCGCAGGGGCTAGAAATGGATGAAACTGTGAATATACATACGATGAAACGATAAAAATTTGTATGCTTGCTGAATGTTATTTATTCACTAAAAACTTGAAAGAAATATCATACCCCGTTCATTGGCATAGGACATCCAGAGAGGAAGTAGCACACATTAAAATCTTCAGCTTCTCTCCATGTAAACCATCTAGGAAACAGTTTATCAAGAATTTAAAAAAAAACACTGCTACATAACATTTGAAACTGACAAATTATGTCTATAAAAAGCGCAAATTAGATTTGATAAAAGCTGTCAATTGTTTTTTTAAAACAGTAGTTTTGTCATTTGCATGAGCATTTGTCTAATTTTGTCATGTGCTTGTATTACATTTGTCAAAGCTTATCTATAATAAGCCCCTTACTTGCAATCTTCCAGACTTCTGCAAGCATTTTCACAATATTCGATGCCTCTCAAATAAGTTGTCCGGCCGACCTCCAATTCTAAATAATAGTTGATGAAAAGCAGCAATAACTAGCAAACAAAGTATAGATGAAATCAGAGCCGTCTAAGGTAATTGTTTAACCCTCAACCCAATAAAAAAGTTTAGCCTGGCGCTAATTGCTTTTTGACAAAGGGTTCCTATAGATGAACAATCTTTCTGTTTGTATATTTGTGTATAATTAATCATGCAATAATAAATATTAATGATTCTTCTAAAACAAAACTCATATATATTTTACAGCTCTCAAGTATAGCAATTTTTAATTAGAATTTAATGTTTTTTGTGTCATAATTTTTAAATTAAAAGACTGCTGCTAAAAATAGGAATTACTAAGCTGACATGTAAAAAAAGCGTATATCAAAATGTTTACAGAATGTTTTTAAATATGCGTGGCTTTGTAGCCATTTTCTTGTATTATAAATATTGTCCTTATTATTTGATTAACGATATGTGTACCTGGAAGAAAACAATTAACCTTTTCCTGGTAACATGGGTCCAAGGGCGGATCTTCTCCAAAAACTAAACAGAAATTATTATTAAAATCATAATTTTCTACGGATATTTAGAACTAGCGGCTAAGAATCGGTAGAAGTCTTTAAAGAAATATAAAGATTTATTTAGTTGGTAAGGGTAATTTTTCACTAGGAGCGATTACTCTAGAAATTGTTATAAACCTTCCCTTAGCATTTGAGTTTAGGGAGAAATAATCTTTTTGTCTCAATGTTCATATTTTAGATTTTTGGTAAGATTAGACAAGTATATTCATTAACTACACTAAAATTTAATATATTTCCTTAAATCTTATCCTGTATTGTAAGAGATTTTTTCAATTTTTTGTAATCCTACTATGTACTAAAAATATTTATCAAAGGACTTTATGAAGTCTTAAACTGATACATAAAAACATAGATAAACATGTTAACTTAAAATATAATAGCTAACAAGACTCACCTGAGGTAACGGTCAGAAAAAAAGCAAAGAATGCAAGAAATTTCATCTTTATTTGTTCAACTTTAAACAAGGAACTGACAGGAGAAAAAAATAAACTTATCTTCAATTACTTTTTTTGTCAACTTTTTGTTATCTTAAACAAGAATGACATCATCCATGAGTTTCACGAACGGATATTATGAATTATGAAAATAAGACCTAAAACACCAGAGCTATGTGAAGTCGTGAAAATTAGATATAAAAGGTGGACCATCATTATGAAAGTTTAATACTTTATATATATGCCCCATAGTGTTAGGAATGATGAAATAATTATTATTATCCGGCATAATTCCGTTTTTTTGAACACGGACATACAGACGGACATTTCAAATTATATAGTATCTTGGCTGCTAAAAACGTGCATTTAAAATATATGTGAATATATATCTAATTAGTTAATACATAAACATAGAGATAAGTAACATAAAAAACATGTGCTTTTAATTAGGAACTTGGAATAGATAAAAAGAGACTGTGAAAAATATTTTTTTTTATGAATCGATGTGTGAGGTTCGTTGTTTGGCCGTTAAGCATCCTATTGCAGCTTATACCAACAACGAAATCAATTCAAAAAGAATAACGAAACCTATACGTGGTTTTCAGCTGTCGTTGGGGGGGGGGGACTTATAAAATTATTATAAAACTTTGGTGATATTAGAAACAATCTGGTGATATACAATTTCGAGGCAATTATGCAGATTATGTGCTATGAAGCATCAAATAAAAATTATTATAGCTGAATCATTATCGTCGATCATAGACATAACACTATATTATAATTATACAATGTTTTATATCGATACAATAGCAACGCAAAAGATTAAGTGGGTTGTATAAAAGCGCATTATTTTTTGTAAATCCTTAATTTTATGCGAGGTGATTTGTTGCTCCTTATAATTAGAACCTACCATTTGTCGAGCGCATGACAAGCTATTATTATTAGGCAGTATGCAATAAAGTTTACATTTCAACAGTCAATTTACATTTTTCTTTTTACATTTTTTACATTTTATCTTTAGTCTTTGTACAAATATTATGGGATATAAGTTTTTAGAAAAAATATATTAAAATTGGAGATAAATATTGAAAATAGTAATAAGAAGCTAATATAAATATAAAAAAATATATAATGACAAGAATGTCAAAATCTATAAAATGGTAAGCTCATAAGTAAATTAATGTTCATGTATTGCATTATATTATAATTAGACAGTTTGTCGTAAAAAATTAAAACTTGTAGGGATGATTCCTTTTTCGTTGTCTATGACCTACTTATTTCATCATTTTAATTTGCTCTTTCATACAAATTTGACGAAAGTTCGATATAAAACATGAATTCTATTCATGAAATGACTCAGAACCGGTTTATATTAAGCGGAAATGAAGCAAAGTACGAAAAAAACTAGGCAATAGTATAATGAAATTACAGTATCAGCAATCAAAAAAAGAACGGACATATCAGTAATAGAGTAGATGCTGATTGTTTATGAGAACAATAGGATAGACACTACAAGTACAGAGTAGCTTCACTTCTAAAAATAATCAATATTAATAAAGAAAGAAACATATAAGAGAAGACATACTTGAATGATAAATAATAGTGGTATGCACATTATTAAGATATATTACATACCTACATATTTTCATTTCATTCCTTTTACATTTTCTATCTTTTTATATATTTAATTAGAAATAAATACCGAACTTAATTATGAACATAATTCAAAACAATAGCCTATTAATATTTGTACCTGAAAGCTACCTCTAAAGAATAGTCAGAATTTTGTAGTAGGTACTAAGGTAAAATCACAAAACTAACCATTTGATTGCACTACCTTTGTCTTGAAGTCAAAACCGTGATGATAATGAATTGCGTCTAGCCTGTTTTGGACTCAGGCATTGTCCCTAATCCTATCATCATTAGGTGCAACTTTTAATGTTTTTAGTTATATTTTGATCCTATCAACTCTCTAACGTAAGCGGATACCTTACAGACGCGACTTTTTTTAATGATAATTATACGAAAAATATTTTTTTAAAGCTTTCTATGAGGGAGAAAAATCTTTTTTCCCCCAAGTTTATGTGTCTACATATTTGTAGTTTTTGTCAAGGATAAGTGATAAGATGGATCATTCAAAATATTTAAGTGCAATGCTGGTAGCTTCTGGAGAATAATCATATTCATTTTTTCATTTTTTTCATAAAATATTTATCTAGTAAACCACAAAAAAAGAAGATAAAAACAATTTGACAAAATATAGTTTAGATTGGGTTTGTTGGGGTATATTTTGTTTGGTTTTTTTTAGCCTTACTGGGTAGTAAAACTACCTTAGGCTTAGGCTAGAGGATGGAGTCCAATGTTGAGGTAATTACAATAAAACACGTATTATTGAATATTTTTTATGTACAAAATACAACTTATTTCCTTACACCCTGGTATGGCAAGGAAAATGTGTATGTCTATTAAATGACTCCCTGGAGAGTTTTTATTACAGGTTTCCAAGGTGCTCAGTACCCACACACACACCCACACACACACACAGTGCCTTAATACAATCAAGATATTTCTACATGTCATTTAATAAAAAGTTTGAAATATTTTATCAGTGCTTTTTGGAGATATTTTAATTTAGAAATTCTAATTAAATTTGCATTAAAGTAATATGTTTAAACTTTGAGCAAGAAGAAATGATCTATTTAAATTTATTTTTAAGAAGTTAAATTTTCAAGTTTATTTAATCTATTTTGATGACAAACATTGTTATGTTACAAGGTACTATATACCCAAGGATGGACACAGTGATGTGATTTTTTAAATCTTTCTTAACCTTTCTTAATGTATATCAAATTTACAGCGTCAGATAAGACTAAGAATGTATTTTAAAGTTTTGCAGGTTGTTAATTTATACATGTCTTAATTGCTGTAGGTAGTTCGCAGTCACATAATCATTAGTTATCTTCATTATTTTTCACACAAATTTCTAGCAAGGGTCAAGTATTTGTCCATATGCCAATAAAGTAGATCCATTTTTTATGACTACAAAATTGTATATAACAAAGTATATTGATTTGGGTATTGGTATGTATGTCCAATTAAATAGCATTACACAATCGTGGTTTTAATCTACGGAATAATTGCCAAGCGCTGGTCACAAATCACACATTAGGCATGTAACACCATGGGTCATATTTGGAAATACAAGATGACTTCTATATTAATACTTTAAAAGACTGATAAGGAATCATGAAAAGTATTTAAATCTTAAAGATAGGGCTCTTAATCAGATATAATTAGATCAAGAAACGGCAAGGAATGAATTGAGGGGGGGGGGGTTAATTATCAAATTATTTTTTTCTCTGTGCATGGCCAGGATGGTGATGAAAATTTTGACTATCAGTTGTATCTAATAACTATACCTGAAAAAGTAAAAAAATAATGCAGCTATCTATCTGTAACATACAGAAAAAGAGAAATAAGTTATAAAACTGAAACTTTTAAAGTTAAAATAAATAACTGGTTTGTTTACAATTTTTTAAATAAATGTAAGCTTCGTAATAAAACCTATGAATTATCCTTGTTTTAAATATGAATTCAAATGATGAGTGAGCACAAAAATACTGAAAGCTCCAAGAATTACAGATTAGTAATGAGAAAAAAAGAAATGGTTTGAAATAAAATTCCTTTTCAAAAGGTGAACTTTTCTCCGTTGTTGCTGTTCGTTTGTACGCCCATATGAACGTACACAAGTAAAAAACAATGCTTTTCTTAAAATATGGGTTTATTATTGTTTGAAACAGTAAATACATGTTTTGTTTGTTTTATTTTCCTAGACAAAATAAATTTGTGGAAGTAAGATAAACTTTTTGTAAATGTAGTGCGGAAGAGAAAGATTGAATTACTTTGTTGCTAAAACTAAAATCATCTTTTTAATACAAATACTTTCAGAGTAAATACCATGGAACATTAAGTAAAGAGTATCCGGTTTATTTTTTCTTAATCTGATATTTTAATTTCTCCATAACTAGTGCATATTGGTCGGGCGGTCATTGCAAAGGTCATAACATACTTTTAACAATGTTTCTTTCAAAACTAGTTTCTAGTGAAATATTATTCTTTGTATACTATAGTAAACAGAGCAAGGAAACTAGTTTCTAGTGAAATATTATTCTATGTATACTATAGTAAACACAGCAAGGACACTAGTTTCTAGTGAAATATTATTCTATGTATACTATAGTAAACAGAGCAAGGACACTAGTTTCTAGTGAAATATTATTCTATGTATACTATAGTAAACAGAGTTCCACACAATATGTTTTCAATGTTTGGTAGAAAAGGATTTGTTTGTTCAACCAAATGGATCCAGAATTTCAATAAAAATCTAATATCTCTTCAGTTTTATACACTCTTAAAATTAAATCTAGAATGTGATATTTCTCAGGTTTGTACATTAACCCTTAACAGTCGGGCCCCTTGCCGCTACTTAATCTCAGTTCCTATTAGAGCAATTTTTTTGTGCAAGTCCCCTGTTTGATGATGAATTTCTGACCTTAAGTAAGTCAAAGTCAATTTTCGCTTCCTTCACCCTTTTATTTAACAACCTTTGTTTTTAGGTCCTTTTTT
>LS055453.1:0-15745 GCA_900241095.1 Acartia tonsa
CCTGGGCGTGCACTTCACACCCCCCAACCCCCCTCTCCATCTTATTGTTTAGTAAATTGAAAATGAGGGGATAGGAGAAGCGCTGCAAAGATTCATGTGTGACGTCATAAAAATTCATTTAAAAAGGTTAGATGAGAGGAGAAGTGGGAAAGGAAGCTCCTAATAAAGAGATGGTTAATAGACGTATTTTTATGACGTCATACATGACACTTTTCAGCGCTTCCAAGATGGGGTTTATTTGTGTGTTTATTACTTTAGGTTAGGTAAGGTTATGTTGGATTCTTAGTAGCCCTGCAGGGATTAGGCATAGGAAATAAAACTACACCCCACCCCCTTAGTTTCAATTTCATAAATAAGGAGGTTCAGTGCTAGATTTGACATCGAATCATTTCTTCACTACATCTATGCCTGTCAATTTTTATGTAACGTTCTTTCTATATTATCTTTAATCTGTTCATCTTTGGTAAAATATAATACATTAAATTATTTTACATGGCTTTTCTTCTACAAAAGTCAAATAAAAACTAATGAATGGATTGGATAAGATGAATGTGTTTTCTGTACGGCTTAAAATCCGCGGGATTAGAACCGGTTCTTAGTCACACTGAAAAATGATGTATCACAAACAATTGTCCACAAATATTAAAATAAAAATCGTAAAATTAATACCAGTTTTGTAAGCCACTGCGTTCGGCCTCTCGGGACAAACAAACTGGTTTTAATTTTATTGTTTTTCATTTTATTATCCGTGGAAAGCTTTCTATAATACATTGCGATAAATGAATTCATAATAATATCCTAGACAAAACCGGACGTACCCTTAAAGTGTTATAAAAGTAATTAACATCGTTCTCCTGGGATATTTAAGTAGCGAAGCTACTCTATAATTCACTTCGTCTGTACGTCAGCCCGTGATTAAAGCTATGGGAGAAATGTAATTTTCTCGGCTGCCATTTAAGATACATTGCGGATTTTTGTTGTGAATTTTGTGATTTTTAAAAAGTTATTATATACATTATTTTTTGTATATATTGTATATAACAACTTGTTAATGTTGTCATCCTTGTTTGTATCCTGATTCTCATTTATATTGCTTTGTCTTTACGTATGTTATGAAGGCAATTTAGGTATTTTTACAATACAACAAAGTTTATTTACATTTATTTGCAAAGAGAGCCATTGCAGAATGCCAAAAGCTTCCCCAAAAAAAGATAAAAAAGCCAATACTATCTCCTAAGACTTACATAGTCCTTTAGTATACTACTAGCGGTTACGCCCCTAGAAGCCTCTAGGGGACTGGTGGGAGTGGAAAAAGTCGACCACATCCCATTTTAAATTTAAGTTTCAAAAGAGTTTTTTAAAAATATTTTTTTAGGGGAAGGGGGTGAAGACACCCTCTCTAAAAAATATTTTAAAACCTTTCCAGGATCTATAAGAAACTTCACTGTAAAGGAGAACAATATCGGTTGAGCGATTAGCGAGATCCTTCGGGACAAACAAAAAACGCTTACTACTTTATATAATAGGATTAGTATAGCCTATGAGCATCAAGGGAGCTCTGTAAAAGGGTAGATAGGGACAGAAAAATACCTAAACCATCCTAAGGATTAAATCTAAAATCAAAATAACCTAAAACCATCCTGTGACCTGTGTGAAGCTTCCCTATAAAGGATAACTCAATCAGTTTTGTAGTTACTAAAATCTTAAGCTTTAGACAAAAAAAACTTTATCTATAATACAAAGTAGAATGATGTCTTTCCGTCCGTCCGTCTTTCTAAAGCTTAAGATCTCGGTAACCACTGAACCGATAGGATTCTACTCTTTAGGGTATATACATATTGGTCCTGTTGTGGTTTTAGGCTATTTTCTTGGGGGGTGGGACACCCCCAACCCCCCCAAAAATAAAAATCCCCGCTCCGATTTTTTTATAGTTATATTTTTTTTCTTATGGAGAAGTCAGATTTTTTTTCTTATGGAGAGGTAGATTTTATTCTTATGGAGAAGCTAGTTCACATAAAACTACTGGCGGCAGCACCAGTAGTACTTAATTCTTTTTTTAATTACCTCTGGGGGCAAAGCCCCTAGAGGCTAGGGGGCGAAGCCACTAGTTACTATATATAATAGGATTTTACTAATGTGAAAACACTATAATAATTATTTCAGGTGTTAAGAGTAGAAATCCACCAGGGTATAGCAATTACAAGAGGAAAAATTAAGGATTGGCGTAAGTATTATTTTACATGCGCATTGACTCTTAACTTATTATTTTGTCTGTTTTAGTACAGTAATAAGGTATTGCTTTTTTGGGTAGGCTTCATTAGGTCCTGTAATAGTTTTAGGCTATTATATTTTCAGATTCAAGATATTTTTCTAGCCCTTCTCCAGCCTTCAGAGTCCTTAGCTGCTAGGGGCGTAGCCGTTAGTATAATTTAAAATAGAAACGTTTTTCATGTCTAAAGCGAAAAAATCCCTAAAATTGTCATGGTTCTTAAGAGATAAAAGACAATGGTTGATATGTATGTACACTCCCGATTGCTATAAACAAAATTAATTATTATTCGAAAATACTTTGTGCCCCTTTCTTGGAGGCTAGGTGCAGGGCCTTAGTCCTGTAATAAAAAGTAGTAAGGTCTTTATGTCTGGAGCTTAAGATCTCGGAAATTGCTAGACTTGCACCGTTCTCCCTTTAGAGGCTTGTGGATATTCATACACATATTGTTTTTTCGAATAATAATTTTATGGATTAAACTTACAATGCACAAACTTTGCAATTAATAATCTTAAACTGAAGAAAAATAAATTTTGTTATTTAATTTTCTTTATTTAATATTTTGTTAAAATCATGGGCTAAATTTTTGTCCTAATATGAATATTGATTTATTAAGTATACAAGCCAGACCCGTACATCAGAGTTCGAATGCTAGCCACACCCAATGTTGTCCACCAAACGAAGCACATCACCAACTCTGCAAATCCTAGGTAATCATATAAAGCTTTTCATAGTGCCCATGAATAATGATTTCATATTGGCCTACCTTAAAATATATACTGGCCAGTCATTGGTACTTTAGGTTCCATGACTAACGCAGGAGACCCAAACGTAGAGTGGACAAACGCAGGAGTGTTAAAATATCAATTTAGTTAAGTATTTCTATACAGGTTAGGTTAGGCATATAAAAACCTATAAGATAGTTCAAATCAAGTTAGGTTAGGTTAAGTTTCCACTCCGACGGTTCTCCACTGCGACGTTTGGGACTTCTGCGTTTGTCCTAGGACCCTAATTTTGTCTGTGTATTGGCTTTTCATGGGTCTTTTGTATTGTATGACGTCATTTTTTTTTTTATAGAAACTATAAACATTATTTTTTGTACGTCTTTAGATATGATGATAATATAGCTATTCTTCGAACTAGTCGCTTTCACGCCAACTTGCAGATGTAGAAAAAAAAGGATGGCAACATCCATAAAAGCGAAGGACAATCAGACCATAGGACAATATAAATTTATTACTTTAAACAGAATTGAATAGTAGCAAACTCCTTTAATACATTTTTAGGACATGATTATAGAGATGCTACGATTGTAACATAAGTATCTTGTTGTGTTGGAATAGTTAGTCCAAAAATCAGATAAATAGAAAAACTGTATTACATAAAATAATTGTCAAAAAGTTGAAAAATCAACATATTATAAATAGACTTTATGGCAGTTGTTACGCTTGCTTAATCGTACCTAACTATTAAAGGAATTATCATACCACTTTGGAAATGGATTGAAAAATTTTAATAGCCTAAAAAATATGGACGTACAGCTTCTCTTAATAAAAATATTCTGAGGCAATCAAATGCCTTGGAAAGGTCAAACTGCTTCAAATTTTATCTTATATTAATTAATATTACTTGAATATTATGACAGGGGAAAAATGGTCGTCAATTTAGGCTGCTAACATGGATATAATTCATTTGTCACTTCATTTATCTAGAAAGAGGATGGGGAAATGAGGATGGATAGGGGGTATCGTTAATTTAGCTCGCTAGAAATTAACTTTTTTAGAGTACATGAAAATCTGGTGTAAGATCCAAGTAATAATAAATCCATTCTTATATTATTTCTAGGTGGGACGAGACTTTTGAATTCTATATTGATGTCGAGAGGGATAGATTTATAGGTAACAATTTTACTATAAATGTATACTTATAATTATAGAGTAGTTGAATGTTTTTTTATCTTTGTTTGTCTGTTTGTGTATAAAACTTCTTTTTTATACGTTTTCCATTTGACCGATATGGTTCTCCTTTTTTTTGATAACAAAATTGTTCTTGTTAATAGCTTAGATAAAGTGTATCTGTCTGTCTGTCCATCCATTCGTCCGTACATGTAAGTTAAGAAAATAAGACAACCAAAAGCAAAATTATTTTAAACAATTTCTTTTTAATTAAGTTCAGATATAATATTGAAATCGTTTTCTCTAGACTCTAGCGGATTCGACCTTAGCATTTAGGGAATTTGTCTAAAGAGGAGGGATTTAAATTTTAAAAATTTTAAACAAATTTTGGGATAAAATGGCGTAAACTCAAGCATTTTTTTTAGTGTGGAGCGAATAGATAGACAACCTCCTGTTATTTTAGTTTATAGTAATGGATATATAATTCGTGGACAGTATTAGAGTTTCTCTTATACAACGATAATAAGCTACTTTCAGCTGGCTAATAATTCCATCTACAACCTTTACCCCATCTGCTCCCCTCCTACTGAATAAACAAACTGACACATAAATAAGGACTATCGTAGCAACCTAAATAGACGACAAAATTTCCCTTGTCATAATATCCACGTTTTCTATATCCGTTATATAGTAAATATATACCAATAAATCAATAAATATAGATGTATAACCCAGACAACTACCTGGAACCCCTTGTTGAAGACCTTTTTCGTTTGCTAGCAATTTCTTTTCTGCTTTGTTTAGCGACTTGGCTGTGTTAATATTTCCGACGCTATTGGTTGATTATCAAAGACCTAATGTAAAGTCGGTACACAGTCCTTGGTGTGGGGACATACAGTTTAAACCCTTCCCCCTCTATTGTTTCACTCTTATTGCCGTCATATTAGTAACGAAGCTACTATATAATTGTATTTAGAATTTGTGCTGTTTGACCGGAACCTGACGGTGAACGAGATAATTGGGAAGGAGATAGTGTGCATCGATGATAAACTTCTTACACAAAATCTACCCTTCATACTCACATTTAAAAATGTAAGTAACTTTTTTGTCTTAAAAACTTTGGGTACTTTTATCAAATTATGATGGGTGTTGTAACAAACTCGTAGTGTTCAAACTTTTCAACTAATAATCTTAATCGACAAAAGGGGGAATTTTATTTTTCATAATTGGAGGTGTACATCATTTTATCCTCCATTGTCTTATCCCTTTTGATCCCTGGATTTCTGTGTTCCAGTCAAATCATGGCTGGTTTCCCTCAAAGTGCTTAGTCGAGCTTAGACAACCCTAATTTTGAAAAAAAAAATAGAAAAATTAGTGGGGGTCAGTTAGTTTTTAAAAGTTTTTAATAATTAGGGTCGGTCCGTACGTACGTAACGGATAGCTTTTTTGTTAATTTAAGCATTCAAACTTTTCATAATGATTCATGTAGTAGTTAGATACAAATAAGAAAGCGTAGCAACTCTATAATCGTTACCAGAATGTTCGTACGTCCATTTTAAACATGTAAATTTTAACTTTTTTAACAACAAATTTTTATGTGATATAACTGTCCAATTATCTTTTTTTTGGGGATGCAGATTGGTAAGACAACAAAGTATAATGTTATAAGCGAAGCACCTATATAATCAAGTCCTAAAAAGTATGTCCTTTAAAATTAACCTGTATTTAAGCAGTTTTCAACAAATTTACTTACAATTTTGTAACAACTTTAATACATTTATATTCTGATTTAAAAGTTCTGACACTATACAAGTGTTAATTGGATATAGGGTAGACCCGCAGGGTTAGGGAACCGCAGTTACAGGCCCCGCAGGGGGTTTCAGTGCTCGATAGGAAAATTGAGGAAAAGCACTAGTATTTATTTGGCTCACTTTTATTGAACGATCTATTATAATTTGTTAATATCTTTATTATAACGAGCTGCATTATGTTCAAATTAGCTACTTTTTGGGGTTGTTAATCTATATCTAAAAAGTAACCTCTTTTTTACAAAACTTTTCCATCATAGTGCATAGTCGAGCAAATACTCCCCCTGATTTTTAAAAAATAAGATAAAAGGGGGTTTAGTTATTCTATTTTTTTTTACGTTAGGTAAGGTTTTTTGGTAGAATTTAGTCCCACACAGGGATAGGAAAACACAGGTATAGCCCCGCAGAGGTAAAGCATAATGAAAAATCCCCCACCCCCTATTTTCAATATATTTTAAAAATAAAGGATGGGTGGGTTTCTGTGATCACTAGGCCCTTTGTGGAAAATCACCAAGCTATGTATTTTACGTTTTATTTAGATAAAACAAAAGAATGTTTATTACTTTTTTCTAAGGAACTAAATAATAACAACAATAACAATAAACAATAGATAACAATTAATTAAAATACAAAAAAATATTGTATTGAAAATAAAAGTTTAGTAATTAGTAGCAAAGCTTCTCTATGATTTACTTGTCTGTCAGTCAGTCCGTAACGCTATGGGGAAATATGAGTTTCTCAGCTGCCATTTAAGATAGTTGGTTTAATTTTTTGGTGGTGATTCCTTGTACAAATGAGCATACAGTAACTTACTTTGTTCGTTAGTCTGTCGATCATGCTTCAAAAGACATATATACATATGAACTTACTTTATAAAGGTTTTGTTATTTTAAAAATAAGGTTTATTGCATATTTTCTCATTCTTTTTTATGACAGCTGAAAATCTGCTCTAGAATCCAGTTTTCCCGTTAATCTTATGTATGTTGTCATCTTTGTTAAACGTTGGGCCCTTAAAATATGTTCTTTGATGAAGTAACATAATGCTAAAGGTTGTAAATGGTATCTAAAATCATGAATTAAATCACATTTACAGCTTTTTAATCTCATATAATCTAGATTCGGGTTTTAGTTAGTAAACCTTAGTTTTGCATGACCCCTAATTCATAGATGTAAAAAATGACATGAAATGATAAAATTATGTATTAATATTTAGACCAAAAATAGGATATTTCAGGAATAGTCCCTTTCGTGGCAACGACCCTTTAGTGGCGATTAGTCGTGTTTTTGAAATTGCTTTTTATTGGATATTATTGGTTAGGTTAGGTTATATTGGGTTAGGTGATTTCCCCACAATTGGGTTGGTGCCCCCCGCAGGGGCTAGAAATAGGAGAAAAGCTACTGTGAAATATACGAAGAATCGCTTCTTAAGGGGTGTTGCCACGAAAAGGACTATACCCGATATTTTTAATTGCACAAAAAATAAAGATATATAAATGGATGGACAAACAGAAAAAGGGGAACGGGTATCTTCAATACAAAAAAAAGCAGTCAAGAAAATCACATTTCTCCCATACGGACTGACAGACAGACAGAGAAAATGGATTATAGAGTAGCTGTATCACTAAAAAATAAAAACAAATAAAATAACCATCAATTATGATTCTAACATAAAATTTGAAATTTTATCGACCAAATGTTTTCTTTATATTTGCAATTTTGAATAGAATGATTTTAAATAAATAAATAAAATGAAAAGAAGAATAGAAAAAAATAATTTTGGATTCTGCAACAGCTTAGCTGCGGCTGAATATATTGTGTTGTAGCTGTAATTAAATCTTTGATTTTCATCCAATGTAGCCGCTAAGGCCGTAGAACTAGAATGCATTAATACAGAGCGGCTTTATTATGAATTTGGCAGCCGATTTCTGAACCCTATTCAATATTTGTAGATTCACTGCGGCTGCTGACCCCTAAAATATTTCCTTTGTTAGAAAGACAATACCTTCCTTAAGAGATAAAAAAAAGTTTAGACTCAGCTATTTAATTGTGTATCACTATTTCAGAAAAATCTCTTGAATCTCTATTGTATTATTTATACCCCCCCCCCCTTTCCCACATTCTTTGATTTTAAAAAGTAACCTAAGAGTAATTGTTAATTTTACCCACTTACCCATGACATCAATAAGTATTTATTTATATTCAGCTTTTATTTTAAGAACCACCTGGGAAAAAAATAAGATTTTTGGGCATAACTTGTCAAATATTTCTTTCGCTTATAAAACTCCTTGATCCACTGAAAAAATAAGATATTAATGTTTAATATCAGTCATGAGTAAGTGGGTTAAAATAAGCTTTACTTTTAATTTAACTAAAAAGCTTTTTGTAAATAATGCGGTGCTTAAAAAGGGAAGGGGCTGCTACATTGTTTACTCGCAAAAAAGAGATTTTCCTATAGATATTTCTTTTACATGATAATTCCCATGCAAAAGGGATAACATAAAAATCCTATAACGCATTGTAGTTTATATTTTTTTTATTAAAATGCCAGATAAGTATCGTATTGGTTACTTACAGTTATTAGATTCTTTTATACTAGCGGCTCCGACCATAGGCCTGTTGGGATACTTGAGATGGACCATCTCATTTTTAAGCTAAAATGAAAAATTAAAAAAAAATTTGGTCTGGGGTGATTTTTTTTAGGGGCTATTCCATTTTGGAACAGTAAGGTACAACTTACATTGCAAAGGAGAACCATATCAGTATCAGCTAGCGCGATCCTTCGGTACAGACAAATACATACATAGACAGAGAACTTGTTAATTTTATATAAAGATTTCTAATTTTCTAAATAGGGGGAATGGTGGTACTCACCCTCAAAATAATTATATACTTCCTATAACCTATGAGAAGCTACACTGCAAAGCAGAACCATATTGGTTCAGCGGTTAGTTAAATCCTTCAGTACAGAGACAAAGATACACAGAAATCCTGTTACTTTATTATAAAGATAAGAATATATAGGATGCCATTACATAAAAAGTTTCCAATGGCTAAATTTTACACGAAATATTCAGAAGCATCTGTTTATTCCTGACTTAAAATGAATAACACTAGTCTTATCAGCAGTATGCATAAAATTTTATTAATATAATTTTTGCTAATTCCTTTTCTCTAAAAATAGAATTTAATTTGCATTTTAATATACATTTGGCATTAAAGAAAATGGCCATAAATAACGTATTATACTAATATCATGTCAGGGAAAATTTTGTCGTCAATTTAGGTTGCTACTATAGTCCTCATTTATTGGTGCAGGGGAGCCATATCCTCTGCAAAATGGTGGAAAATGGGGAACCTAGCTTTTTTTTATAAAGATTACTTTAAGCAGTTGTCGGATAAAAGAAAGGGATAAACAGACTTTTGGAATTATAGAGTAGCCTCTAAAATTAAATCGATATATAATTACTTGGATGTTGCACCAGATTTTAATGTAATCTGATAAAGTAGCATTCGCAGCTGGCTAAAATAACGATACTCCACCACCTTTACCCCATACTTCTTACTGGATGAACGAACTGACGAAGAAATGAGGTCTATATTAGCAAGCTAAACTGACGACAACTTTCCCCTGTCAATATATCCACATACTATACATATTCACTAGCGGCTTGGGCTCAAGCCTCTTGGGACTGTGCCCCATGAGGTAATAAAAAAAATTTGAAAAATTAAAAATTGGAGGTGCACCCACTTTTTTTGAACTTTTTGAGAGAAAAAAATGAGTAGGATTCTTTTTTTTGGGGAGGGGGGGTTGGGGGTTTCCCACTCTTTAAGAAAATAGCCTAAAACCACCACAGGACCAGTAGGTATATTCCCTGAATTCGGTTCAGTGGTTATCGAGATCTTAAGGGACAGACAGACGGACGGACGGACAAACATCATTCTACTTTGTAATATATGTAGATAGTATGTGTCGCAACCATGAATGGAAAATAATTGCAAATAAAATTTTACCAAACCTTAAACTTATAAAATAATCTCTAAAACAAGAATAGTTATTTATCGCATCATATTATAGACAGCTTTTCACGGATATTAAAATGAATAATTAGAAGATTAAGACTAGTTTTGTTAGCCCTAAAGGGCCGAAGGCCCGTGCTAACAAAACTTGTATTAATTTCATATTTGTACTTTAATATTTAGTCTGTAATACCATGCTATACATGATTTATTTGCATGGCTGATAACTGGTTCTTATCAAGCGGATAATATTCGATATTAATAGTGGAAAAAAATATTCTTTGGGGCGTAGATTTTTTAATTGCAAAAAAGTCGAAAACTTATATGTAAATTGATTTTTTCTTTATGGTGTTAAATCATGAATACCCAAATAAGACATACAATTGTATACTTTTATATTATGATTGACATATAAACTGATAGAAAACAATTTTATAGAAGCTTCTTTGCCAGAAACCACTTAATAATTGTTCCTTTGTTTCAGGGTTCAAAAGTTGAGGTTAGTATGAGTGTTCATGACAGGTCAGATATTACATTTACTTTTCAGGAAAGCTTTTCTACAATTAGGGTTGTACGGAAGCTTTGTATTGTACCTTTTGAAAATGACGTCATACTGGCCTACCATTGGTCAATTAAAATGCTTACTGGCGTGCCATTCGTAAATTAGTCTGTGTAATGGCCTTTTTATTGATTCATTTGTATTGTAAGACGTCATTTTTAAGCCCCTTATAAAGAGCTTCGGTTGTTCATCAAAAATATACTTTTTTTTGTGACAGACTGTGATAGGTTATACTCATAACCATTACAGCAACCACCATTTTCTATTTGCCTACGTTAAACAAATCTGTATCAATTAAGAAATAATATCATCTAACTTAAACTGTTATCTACTGCTCCTACATATCTGGCAGGTGACACTAATAGTGAGGGTATGGGGAATGCCTTGGCATTTAAACTTGCGCAACTCATTTTCTTGCACAGTTAAGACTTCCAGACATAGGTCGTGCAGCTAAAGGGTTGGTTGTCTGTTGGATGTTACTTAACCTTATGTTTTAGAGTATAGCATCCCATTAGAAGCGGATTATGCTCAGATTTTTCTAGATGATCACTTAAATCGAAGGACGATCCCGCCGTAACGTGGAAAACTTTTTTCTATTATCATTCTTGTTTTGATATTGATCCATTATGAATCGGTGACGTCATGGTTTAATAGATTTGTTGACCCAAAACAATTAAGAAAACATTTTGCTTCATGAAAACTTTTGTTCTTTCTGTTCAGCTTTTATAATTCAATTTTAGGTTATTACTCTATAATTCACTTTGTCCGTCCGTCCGCCAGTCAGTCAGTTAGTCCGTCAGTTCGTAAAGCTATAGGAGAAATAGACAGCTGAAATTATTAGTGAAGATTGCTATCACATATGCCCATATAATCTATACATTGTTTTGTCCATCTGTCTGTTATTTGGGGTGCTAGAGCGACTCCTAGATTTTTAAGTTTTCGTGATTTTCTCAACTCCCTTTCAAGATACAGGGCTGAAATTTTTAGGGATTAATTAATTTTACATTCAACATATTTTCACTAAGTTTTATTAAGATTTGTCTGCCATTAAATGGACATTTGAATGAGTATCTTAAATAAAGGCTGAGAATATCACGTTTCCCCATGTGTGTTTCTGACAAACGGTCAAACTATAGAAAATTAAATAAACCATTTATTTTTAAATATGAAAGTTATAAAGCTTCTAGAAAAAGAAGTCTCAATTTTTAATGGAAAAAAATAATTTCTTATTTTAAGTATTCAATATGAATAAATTTATTTTTAAAATAATCCTTAAAGTGAAAGGAAGATTACAAAAATGTTTGAGAAAAAAATCTTTTTTTTTCTTTCTAATTGAAAAGAAATATAAATTCATCTTTTTTTATCCTTTCTTTTAAAGTATTTCTTATTTGAGGAAACTAAGTACGGCAATTTCCCCCAGAGTGTATTTTCAAGCACCAACCCTCCCCCCCTTAATTTTGAAATATATAAAAAATAAGTTGGGATTGTAGTTTTGCGTTTGCTTCTATAGGTCAAGTAAGGACGAACCCCAAACTGTCCCACTTGGAGAAAGACGATTCCAGTGACGTCATATATGTTTAGGGAAGGGGGGAAGAGATTTTTTTCCCCCCTTTCCCTTTTTCTTTCCCAAAACGTATATGACGTCACTGGAATCGTCTTTCTCAAAGTGGGACAGTTTGGGGTTCGTCGATTTAAAGTCATAGAAATTTCTAACCCCCTCTCCCCCTCTATTGTTTTTCTCTAATTTTTTAAAACTAAACCTAGTAAGAAAAATAAGCCCTTTTTTACTACTTTGCCTGAACCCCGTATGATAAATGATATAAGGGTATCCTAGGAAAAATCGTGCATGGATCAAAAACTGTTTTATAAGCATTTTTTTCCTCCCCCTCCCTCGTTCGTTCTGGGTAAAACAAAGAGATCCGTTACTAAATATGATATCTTTAACTTCACTATAAAAAATTGGAAAAGATATGTCAATGGTGAAAAAATACTTTTTGTACTGAAAAAAACTAAGAAATTGATACAGAGAGAATATGTTAAAGGCAGTGGATGGGGGTTATCGTTAATTAAACCAGCTGCGAGTATCACTTTATTAGAGTACATGAAAATCTGGTGCAACATCCAAGCAATAATATATAGTTAGTCGACATAAACCATTGATCCTAAAAACTAATGCACAAAAAATGGTTTTTTAGAGTGTACAAAGATGTGCATATCTTCTTTAGATATTTTTTTCTAGATGGACTTTACTTACAAGGTTATGATCTTTATTTTATATCATATCATTACATATAAAAACAACAAGAATAATCATATTCATGAGAAGCGAAGCACAGAATGGACAAACAGAAAAAAAAAACTGTATTTCCAGTATGGTTTTGTAACCGATTTATATCCACTGGATTAGAACCGTTTTTCAGGCTTACTAAAAATCATGCATATATCAGTTTTCTAAGACTATGCCTTATGCTCCTCGGAACTAACAAAACTGGTTTTATTCTTACATTTTTTTAGTTTAATATCTGATTCCGCGGAAAGCTGTCTGTAATACGATGCGATAAAAAAAACTATTAATTTTTCAATTATTTTTTTTACAATTCATAAAAATAAAAATAAATTATTTAATTTCTTTAAACTTTTTACATTTGAAAGGCGTATATATGTAAATCGGGCAGGGATATATATCAGGAAAAAGAAAAGATGAAATAAAATTGTGTTCTACAACCCATGCAAGGAGAGGACATTGGAATATAAATTACACTCGTACCCAACCTTTAATAACCCCGTTATCGTATTCATTGGCTTAGAAACTTCGGATACTTTTTTGTTGAGTTTGGGTTGGTTCCTTCAAAACTGCATATTAAAGCCTTTTTTCATAAAACTTCTTTTTTTCCTATTTTTAAACAAACAGTTTAAAGCAATTATTATAATGGTAATTAGAAAAATTTCTAAATGTTTTGAAGAAAAAGCCATAAACCCGGGAAAACTGGAAAGAAAGCCGTAAAAGTGATTTTTACACGAACAGTTACTCCCTTCGCTAGCTTTGCCGGTAATAAAATTCACCCAATTTAAGACCGAACCTTTCCTATAATTATGGTCGGTCAGTTCGTTTAAAACATGCTGATTTTTTAACAATTTTGACAACAACTTTTTGTATGATATTTATTTATTCTATTCATCTAATTTTTGAAATTATGATTCATAGAACAACAAGGTACATCATAATAATAGTCAATGCATCTCAATAATCCTAAAAACAAAAGTATTTATTTTTATTGTATCTTGTATTTAAGCAATTTTGCAACAATTTTATGTACAGCTTCGTTTAAACTTATAAATTAATGTTCTGTGTATTAAGTTATGACACTCTACAAGAGTTATTGTTTGTTTTTCTGTCCTTCTGATTGTAGAGCTTCGTGTTTATGGATGTTGTCATCCTTGTTTAAAAAAATATATAGAATACTAAAACGCAAACATATGCACAAACGATTTTTTAGAGGATGGTAAATGGAAACGAATAGTCTAAAAAGTTAAATGCACAATTATTCTTGCTCTAGATAAAAGTTATTGGTAGAAAAATTTATACACTAAATGCAAGAGCAGTACCAAAAGTTTTTAAACCAACGAATAACATAACATGGTTATAAAACTTTGGGTACCAGTGTAATTTACAGTCCAATGTCTCCTTAGATGCTGTAAAATAAAAAAAGTAAAATGATAACTTTAAAAGTCCAAAACAATGTAAAAAATCCTAAACAACCGCATTTAAATGTTTTGGGGTTAACTTTTTGAGACTATTATGTTATTATATCATTTTGGTTATTTTTGTTTAAAATTGCGACGTTTTTGCAATGCTGTCAAATTGTCGACAAAAAAAACATTTGGTTTAAAAAAGTCACATATGTACTAAGTAATTTATTATTACCTGGATCTTACACCAGATTATCATGTACTCTAATAAAATGAAACTTGTAGCTAGCTAAAATAACGTTCCATCCAACTCACCCCCTTTACACAATCCACTCCAATCTTCCGGATGAATAAACTGACCAATAAGTGCTGTCCATGTTAGCAACCTAAATTGAAGACACTTTTCCCACTTTCAATATTTCCACGTATATGCTATATATATTCATTACCAAAAGTAAATATTGCAGTTTTTTGAAAACTCTGTTTAAAAAAAATTGGAACTTCACGACATATAAATGGCTACACTACAAAAGTAACACGCAAAACCATAACAAACATGGCCATAATTTGTGCAAAAATATGTTAAATTTTCATTACTAAATAGTCATAAACTTGACCTTAATCTACAGGAAGCTTCTGTGAAAATTGCAGTCAATCTGTTCTAGTTATAAATTTTTTTTATACCCAGAAACAATTATTTGAAGAAAAAAAATATTTTTTGTCCATTTTAACCAAATGTTGAAAAATAAACACAGAAACAAACGAAAAAGATGATTTCAGTAATTTTTTAAGGTTTTCATAATTATGTTGTTTTGGGCTTTCTCTTTTTGGCTCCAATTTTTCTTATTTCTTTTTAAGATCTCAATTTGGAGTCATAAATGATTTGAGACAAAAAAGGTTTTTTAAAATCATTTTTTAACTAAAACCAAATTAGAATTTACAAACACGGTTTCTCATTCGTAGACTTCAAACTTTAGATCCTATATGATTGGTTGGTAGAAACTAGCAGTGTCCAAAGTTTCAACTCATAATTATAATCTACAGGAGCAGTAATTTTGTTTATCATAGTTAGGAGTGTACATTAATTTGTTGCTTTTAAAAGAGGTAGTGGACATTGGACTGTTTATTACACTAGTCCCAAAATTTCATAATGACGTTTTCTTATTAGTTCGCTTGACAACTTTGGGGGCTTTTATTTAATTTTGATTGGTAGATTCATTCAAATGAGTGTCCAAACGATTCAACCACTAATTTTAATTTGCAGAAGGGGTTATTTTGTGCAACATCATTGAAGATGTGCATTAATCAATTAAGTCATTGCCTTATCCTTTTAGATCCCTAATTATTCATGTAATATTTCTTAATATCCATAAGCAATTATGTTTCGCTATATTTCAAGTATATCATTCTTGGGGTATAGTCCTTTCCACGACATCCCTCCATAAGGAGCGATTCTTCGTATTTTTCACAGTAGCTTTTCTCCTATTTCTAGCCCCTGCGGGGGGCT
>LS055454.1:0-15735 GCA_900241095.1 Acartia tonsa
CTGTATCAAGCAGTTTTTCAACAAATTTACTCACAATTTTGCTTCGACTCTTATACATTTATATTCTGATTATTCAGTTCTGACACTATATAAGTGTTAATGTCCGTTTGTCTTACCGTTTCAGTGCTTCGCTTTTATGGATGTTATCATCCTTGTTTGATTTTCAAAACTGTATCATATTTAAATGTTTCCGTTTGTCTCTCTTTCTGTAACGCTATGGAAAAAATATGACTTTTTCAGATGCTATTCAAGATAGACGGTTGAAATTATATTGAAGATTCCTTATAACCATGAACATCCAGTATATAAATTACTTTATCTCACGGTTTGTCAGTCAGGCTACAAAATATTAAGCATTAAAACAAATAAAAACACTAAATAAATATTGTTAATTTATGACCAAGTCTGCTCTTTAAATCACTTGTCCGTGTTTGCCTCCATTATTTGTTTGTGCTTCACTACTTATGGATGTTGTTTTCCTTGTTTTCTTATCCATAATTATTTAACCAGGGAACAGAGACCTAATGATTATGGAATGCAGGTAAATTAAAATGGAAATAGAATACTTGGATATAGTGACATGGGGAATTTTTGTAGACCAATTTAGGTTGCTAATATAGTCCTCATATATTGGTCGATAAATTGCCTACATTGTCAGGAGAGGGGATAGGGTAAAGTATTAAAAGAAAATGGGGGTATTATTATATTAGGTAGCTGAAAGAATTATTCTCTGCAGGTCAATCTGTTTAAAAAGCTCAAATTAAAACATTTAATTTAATTAGCATGCTGTACTGCCCTTAAAATGCATAAAAAAGTCTTTCACTCCATATTCTTTTAAAAAATGGAAAAAAAGAGTAAGGTAATTATTTTCTTTCTGCATAGCCATTGCGGGGGGAGCCTAATTGACACCAATAATTTTATCTCTCCAATATCTAAAACCTACTCTTAAGAAAAACCCATTGGATTCATTCGTCCTTGTTCGTATTGCAAAATGAATATTGGTAGGATGAACAAGATTATGGGTATGGAATGGAAGACAACAAAGTAGGAACTGGCTACCCAGGTATACATATATTTTACCCTTTTCTAAAATATACAAAAATCTGTCTTAGAAGCATCAAAATATTAGTAGAGTTAATATTTGTATCTGCATATCTGGGCTAATTGGTATTTGATTTAGAAATTTAGCATCGCAACTCCTTTTATAATGGTTTCTACTATTTTTATATGATTTTGAATGAGTATAACTATATTAATAAATTTATTATTGAAAATTTAAGATGGTGAATTTGGTGAAACAGAGCCTATTTACAGTACAGTGGTAAGATTGAATTTTTAATTCTAAATTAGAAATATTATCCTCTGTAAAAGGAGTAGGATGTATGTTTGTCTGTGTACAAAAACTGCTGGATGATCCACTTTTCTGTTACTTGGAAGTAATCACCCACCCAAAAAGAAATGGTTATTATGTAGTTCTACATAAAACAATATTTGTATTTTTATATTTCGAAACAAAATTTAGAACGCTAGTTAAAGTTACTTCTTGTGCCTTTCTTGTGACTGTGCCATCAGAGGCTTCGGGCGAAGCCTCTAATTTACATAAAATAAAATAAAAATGTAATAATAAAAAGTAGAGAAAATATAATTGTAATTATTATGTTGTTATTTGTAACTATTAATTTTTTGACATGTTTTTCTTTTTTTACAGCGAAAGCCCAAAACATCAGAATCTTCAAGGTAACTTTTTACTATTTACACAAAAAAAAATTATTTTTACATGGAGTACTAGAAAGATTAGCATTTATATTGTTGGATGATTTCATTGGGGGAATTTTTCTCAATGTTTTTCAGTTCGAAGATTTTACTTTCAAAAAGTAAATGTTTTCAAAAAAAATATTATTGTTTATTTCTTTTCTGTTCCTTTTTTTCCGTTCATGAATATAGGTAGAAATTGTAATAATTACAAAATATTTTTTTTAATCTTATAAGGGAGTGGAGAGTTGTGCCCGGGAAAAATTAATATGCCCTTTAGGAGAAGGTGGTGTATCATAGCTTGATTAGCAGTTTAAGGAAAAGCAACTAATTATATATTGTGAAAAACTAAAAATATTGTGTTTAATTTTTTACTCTGCACAGGTATGAGATGTCACAGTACGAATCAGAAGGTAAGATAATTTTACAAAAAAAATTGTTGTTCTTATTTTATTATAAATATGCTTTTGAGCATTTCAATGGGGGTGGGGGGTTGAAATGAACCCTCACATTTGATTTTAATTTTTAAAAGAAAGCGTAATTAAAAAGGATATTTTTCTGCGGGAGATTTCTCCTTACCTCCTCTAAAACAAATATGAAAAAAAAAACATCTATGAACCTATAAAAAGTTTCGCTGTTATGGAAACCAATTCCATTCCGAGATTTGGCGGTATAGACACTCATTTAGACAGACAAAAATCATGCAATAAATAATTTGAATGCAACTTAATATTTCACGGAGGGGGGAGGAGAGGGCTTGTGCTAAAAAAATTAATCTACCAATTTTATCTATCCGCCCGAATTATAAAAATGCTTATTTTAGATGCTCCACGCCAAGGCATTATTCGCCGGCCAGACAGCCGTTCCAGCAAGAATGTGACTTTTGACGCGGCTCCGCCCGGAGCCACCATTCTAGGCGAGGATGGCAGACAATCAGAGGCCGGGGCGGCACTCAATGCAGAACAGAAGGAATGACATTTTTAACAGAGATGGAGGGGACGGGGACATAGGACTGTTTATTACTCTATTCCCCAAAGTTTTCTTATTCGTTGGCTTCGGGGACTTTTATTGAATTTGATTATTTGGTCCAAATGTTACAACCACTAATCTAGAAAAGGGGTAATTTTGGGAATGAACTACAATTTATCGGCCATTATCTTATTCCTTTAGATTCCTGAACTTTATATTTCGAAGTTTTTAAAAGTGTTATTTTTGTTGAAGGGTTTCTTGTCTACTATGACGAAGGGAATTTTGTCTGGAAGCACTTCACAGATTCTACAGGTGGGGTTTAGTTCATTCCTCGAACAAAATCCTTATAATAAAATAACAGGATGTTTGTCTGATGTTTGTAACGATGGATCCTAACGCTGAACCGATCGGGTTCTCCTTAACAGGGTAGCTTCTCATAGATCCCGTGAAGGTTTATAACTATTTTGGGGTACCAAGAGAAATCGTCCCTAGAAAAAATTCCCCTCCCTCCAAAAAACTTTTAAAAAACTAAAATAAAAAATGAAGTTGTGGGGGGGATGGTCGACCTTCCCCCCACCCCCCTTAAAAAAAACTAAGTTTTGGTATTCAACTTTCCCTCCTCAAGAGCCCCTATAGGCCTCTAGTTAAAGAATATACAGGAACCTCTGTTCAATGTAATAACATGTTATTGAATAATCAGGTTGATCCAATCTTTTACGGTGTTTACTTAATCAACTCAATGCACAAAACATGAACAGAATTAGGTTTAAGTGTTATTTTATCATGGGAATCATCACATCAAATAAGCCATCAGACCGTGCAAATCACATTTTCTCTTTAGAACAAACGGACAGACATGCTGACAAAACAAAGTAAGTTTTAGAGTAACATAGCAACTAAAAAATATCTATAACATCCATTGAAAGAACTCATTAGGGTTTCTATAATAAGATCGTTATTTTTTTTCGCAATTTTCAGTAAAATTGGGTGCAAGTTTTTAGTCAAATGCACTTTTTAGTTCAAACTGTACATATTTGACCAAACGTATAGTATGATTAAACACATAATTAAGAACAGTTTGACCTAATAAGTGCATTTGACTGGAAGCTTTCACACAATTTTATGGAATATTGCGAAGAAAATATTCAAATAAATCTTTTTGTTTCAGAGTGGCATGGAATCATTGAAATATATTGTGAAGAAATCAAATATGGGAATCAAGCAGGCTTTAGAAAGAGTTGATTTCAAGTAAGATATTCCAGTTTTTTAGATTTAAAAGCTAAATATCTATCAATGAATATAATTTTAATCTGATAGTTTATGTATTTCTAGCTATATAGATAATAATCTAATTTAAATTTTGACTTTTATATATTACAATTTTTCATCTTTTGCCTTTCAATTGACCTTTTTTTTGTATTTAAAATTTTTTCCTCTTTAATGTTGGTGTGAAAATATACAAAGAACAATGTTTCGACTTTTATTTTACCTAAAGAAACAAAATAGCAAAACACTATCACAATTTTATTTTCAATAAGTTATATCCATGAATCTAATTTAACAATGAATCTATAATTCTGATAATACCGAAAAATTATCTACTTAACATATTAGTTACCTTTTCATCCATCCATTAATCTATTCATCAATTTTTATCTATGAATGTGTGCAGGCCTGGAAAGATGACTCCGCAAGATCAACAGCAAATGTTTGACCAACTGTTTGGCCATGTAGAACCTAGCCAACAAATAACTCAAGGTTTTAAGCGTACTTGATTGTCAATTAGAAGATTAAGTCATCATGCTTTTATATAAATTGTTTATAAAACAAGGATGACAACATCGAAAGAAATGAACAAAATAAATTATGGATTGAAATAAAGACTAAGTTATTTAAAAAACAGTTTTTAAGTTCTCATAAATCAATAATAAATATGTTTTTTAATCACCAAATCTGTCACTTAATTTTATTTATTAGATATTAATAATTTGTAGCATGGCTGACTGACCGACCGACCAAGTTATTCATTTACTGGATACTTATTGGTATAGGGAATCTTTACAACAACAAAAATCAGCTGTCTGTCTTAAATAGTAGTCTTAAACAAGCCCTTTTTACTCCCCCCCCCTCAAAAAAAAAAATACTATAATATTTTTTATTTGTATGGATATACTAAACCGAAAAAGAAATAAACATCCATTTATTTTCTTTAAAACTTTTAAGACTAAGGGTTTTAGGTGGTGATTTATTTGATTCTCAAGTACGCTTTCTTTCAAAGATGCGCAACCACTAGCAATCACACAAGGAGCTGGGGATGCAAGTAATGTGTTACCATCTCAGGAATATATTTAGTTCTTTTCAGAATTTTAAATTAAGTAGATTCTTTATAAGTACTGCTTCCCTAGCTGTTGCACTCCTTCCAACAGAAACGTTGTATACCTTTGGCTTATTAGAGTATATGCAACATGAGTACGCTTAGAATCAGAGTTATTAGAGAATATTAGATTACACCCCTTTTGTTTTTAATTGACAAATTTCAATAATTCCTTTTTTGGGGTTACAGAATTAATTTACTATTTATTTATTCTTTATTATAGGTTGTAAATGTACACTAATATATTTTTTATTATTTTAATTCTTTTTTATAATCACAATTGTTATTCTATTAGTGAGTTTTTGACAACCTAGAAAAAATATTTCGACGACTAAATTGTGAAATTTGTTACAAATTTTGTAACTTCAAAATATTACATTCGTTTTCTTTCCATGATCCTACATTTTTCCTAATTTAATTTTGTGATCTGTATTCCTTGAAATTGGAAAATAAACTAAACATTATTTAATGAATCTAGATTGTTCAGCAAATGCCAGAGGTAATACTGTTTTCTTTTTCAGACCATTTCTATTTTGATTTATGAATTTACATAACCTCTATTATCTTAAATCTCTTATATAAAGTAATAAGGGTTTTTTTGTTTGTAGCTTAATATTTCGATAATTTTAAACTAATTCGAGTTCTCATATATGTTAAGGGTTAACTCTAGGCTATTTTATTTGAGTTTCAGATGGTCTTAGTTTTTTTCTTCTCTTCCCTAGATGCTAGGTGCGCAGCTGCCATCATAGTTTTATTGTAATAACACAAGATAAATGAAGAAGTAAATTATAGAATAATGTTCAGAATAGTAATCTTTAAATTTTCATAAATCAAATCAATGTTTTTTTTAAATAATATTAACTAATATTTTCAATAATTTTACAGGACAAATATAGTGGAGAAGAAAAAGCAAGATTTATAAAGAAAATGTTTGAGTATACAAATCCTGAAAGTATTCAGTTATCTCCTGCCCCACAGAGAGATCTCTTTACAGGTATTGATGCAGTGGCAGACAAAATACGTTTAACAGATGGATGAATAAATAGATTTTAATTATAGATAATAAATAAAAGGGTTGTTTACTTTACATCAACACAAATCTTTTTGTATTTTCACTCAAAATGCCTAGTTTAGCAAAGAAACACTCCTATATTATAAAAGTATAGGGGGGGGGGGGTATTTTGTTTGTTTGCAGAGATAAATAAAAAGATTGACAGATTTGGTATAAAGATTGCAAATGATAGATAGCAATTTATTGAAAAGTTTAGATTTAAAATAGATATGAAATATGATAAGAAATAAAACATTAAACAATAAACAAGGATGACAACATACATAAGTAGTGAAGCACAAAGACATGGGGAAAAAATGAACTGTAGAGTCATGTCATAAAAAAATAAACTGCACTTGTGAACCCCTAAAAATTTCAGCTGTCTATCATGAATAGAAGCCGAAGAAATCACATTTCCCCAAAAGCGTTACGGACTGACTGACGTATGGAATTATAAAGAAGCCTTGCTACTAAAAAAAATTGAAGGTAACATATGGATAAATAAAATTAGACTTTCTTAAAAGTAATAATTACTAAAATTTCCAAGGAGTTCAAATTGGTGATAGTTACGGAGAAAATGAGCAGCAACAACTTGAGTTTACACAACAACAACAGTGGAGAAATGAAGAAGATAATTTCAACTTTTCTCAATCACAACAACCAAACAGAAATGATAATATGGTAATTTTTAAAAATCCAAAATTTTACAAAAATTTATATAAGCAGCAATTTAAAACTTTGTGTAATTTCTATTCTTTTTCATTGATTATTTAATAAACTTTAATACTTTAAAATGTATTTACAATTGTGTTTACAATTCTAGATGTTTAATGAACCACCACGCCCTCAAATACCAGATGTTTCACAGGTTATATTTTTATATGCGAAGATTTCTTACATAATAAAGTTGTCCTTTTGATTTTATACTTAGCATGATAATTTCTTTAAGAGTTATCAGAAAATTTTTATGCCCCATCTAAACACAATACTTTTTAAAGATATAATTCTCCAATTTAAATTCATATTGATTCCTAGGAAAAATGTTATGTGAAAAAAATCTCTAAAGTGAAGTTTTTTTCTCCTTTTAAAAAGATACAAGTTTATAAAAAAAAATTTCTTTCAAAAGATTAAAATTTTTATCTAGAACCTTCCACCAGTGCTGAGATTGGACCATTTGGCAACTCCAGAGGATTACTCTTACACAGGTTAGAAATTCTTTAGTAAATTATATTTTCTACTGAATATTTATTTAGCAGATTAATAACCAATATCAATAATATCTCATAATGATAAATGCTAGAGACAAAAATAATGATTTCGTGATTATTATATGATGCTGTTACAGTACAAATTATGAAAAGTTATAATCCAAATTATATATTGCAAGAAGAGAATAAATAAGTGACATAATTCTTATTAATAACATCTTTGCTTGATTAAAGTCACTCCAATGGCATGGAGGATTAAGTCAAAGATACTAATAGCAGATAATCCTAACCATAAACCAAGAGAGCTTCCAAGATCAATCACAAGACTAAACATATCATAGGCATAAACATCTGTGTAAATCATCACATCATTCAGAAACTCCATTCGAAGAAATGAATCACCAACTCGGTTAGCAAATGTTTTCAACTCATTAACTTTTACACTCATCTTGACACAGGGTTGTAAACAAACTGAAAAGATTGAGGATATCTGGCCCCGTACAATTTGTCCAATCTCTTTGACAACTGTTTTTGTTTCGGTCAATTTCATTGGTGGGTTAACCTCACAACTTAAATTTGAGTGGTGTAAAGACCAGGCAGGAATACACCCATACCAGTCCAGTAATCGTTTTTCTAAAACATTCTCAATGCATTTGCCATAAGTTGTGTCATTTTCATCATAGTCAGTACACTTTATACTATCATGAATTCTTGAGTCATGAATGCTTATTTTCAGTTCATATACTATTCCAGTTTGATTTCCATCTCCTGTTGGACCAAGATGTATTTTGGTGTCTTCCATTTGAAAAGTATTTACATTGTTATCTAATGCTGGATCTACAAGTAGGACCGTGTAAACAATAGTAGCCTGTAAGACAAAGTGTTTTGGGGGTTTCTGTACTTTCATGCAATATCCATATGTAGGAAGAAAGACCTTTTCAAATTGCACTTGCTCATTGTATTTGTCATCGTCTTTATTAAGCATTTTCAGGCTGCTAAAGTTATCTGGATAAAGAGAATTTTGTAATTCCTTGAAAGTTACATTTTTGTGGCTTCCCTTCCAGGTTGTCTTTTCTTCATTTCGTACATCACCAGCCAAGTAGCTTGTTAAGGCAGTATAACCAGTTTGATTTGCTAGGTTGAAATCAAAATATTCATAATTGCAAACATAGATGACTGGTAACTCATATTTGTCATATTTATCTAAGATATAAAATGCAACAATTAATTATTGATATATTTACATTTAAATGGTGAAAGAATTTAGATAAAGATCAATATCAGATCTTTCAATCAATATGATAAAGTAATTGACTTCTTTTTTTTAGGGAAGCTTCATAAGTCAATAACTTAGTTTTAATTAATGACTGGGATTTGTTTTAGGTAATTTTCTGCACACCCTTACCTATATATTAGGGTTATTATGAAAGTATTTATTGTAAACTTGTAGAATATTAGCAAATTACCTTCCAAAGTATGCTGAACTACTGGTTTACCAATGTATTTTCTAACTGAATTTTGCATTTGATATACAAACATTCCAAATGCCAATACTTGAAATGAAGTTCTAGCTAAAGTTCTGGCCTCCATCATGGTTCACTCTGAAATCTATATACTTACTTAAAATGTCTTTGTTTCTTCTAATGTTGAAGGAAACTGTGAAGGGATATAACACCTTCCAGCCTCACATCAAACTGAATGATTAAATTATTGACTTCCAAACATTCATAACCACTGCAACTTTTATTTTGTCTTTAAAAGACCATAGAAAAAAATTTACCAATAAATGGCATATTTACTTTATAAATATAAAAAAATTTAAAACATAAAAGATTGAAGTAACTATATTTGTTAGTTTAAACTAATTACCACTTACGTCAAGATTATTGATAAAACTGTTAAAAAATAAAACTTCAAAACATTGTTAAGGCAGGGATATATGTCTTTTAAACTGTAAAATATAAAGTATATACAAATTGTAAACCCAAAATAACAATAGTGATAAAAAATAGGAAATAATGAAAATTTTATCCCTACATAATTTATGTATCCTAGACAAAAAAATTCAAAATGTATATTTATGTAAATTGTTTTGTAGTATACAATGTAAAAACAGCATCAATAAAAATATATTTTTAGTCCAAACATTGGTTTTGATTGAAACCCATTTTATGATTTTCCAACCATAATCATTGAATGTAACTGCTGGAATCAAAGTATCAACTTATTTTCTGTGTATATTATCAAAATGTATAATTTTATTTACATCCTTTTACAAAAATAGGGACTTGATCCAATATTATGTTAAAAGTGTAAACTAAATGAGTTCAGCATTTAACTTAAATAATCTAACTTAAAGTCGTTTATTAAAGATTTTACCTATAAGTACATAGGTTTATTATTTTTTATAAATAGTAAATATAATTATTTTAGAGTAATTTATAATTTATGTAGTTTTTATTAATTTATTTTTCTATTAGTATGAAATTTCTTCTTATTAGAATAAGTATATTTTAATAGTAATCAATCAAGAGAATTAACAAATTATTAGAATGTAGACATAGTTTGAAAATAGTTTATGTATATTTTGTTATTTTCCATTCACTAACAAACTACGTTTTATTTCTTCAAAAATGCGTAATAAGAATCATTTTAAGCAAATCATGAATTACACAAAAAAAAAGAAATTCCTTCTGAACTTATGAAAAAGATATACATATCTTTTGGGGAGATGAGAAAAATAAAATAGCTAGTTGATATAACTTCATTTTTAGAGAAATTAAAGAATATATTAGATACATCAAAATTATATTTTGTTATTTGATTAGGTATTGTTGAAATTTTATTTTTTACCCACAGATAATCATAAAGAAATCTTATAAATATGCTTGAATATGCTCATATTCTACATATTTCCATCATGTTTCATTAAGATTTGTCTATTAATTGTGGCGCTAGATCAATTTCTACTAGATTTCTAAGTTTTTGTGACTTTACAAAGTAATTTTAGACTTAACTGATTTCTGCAAGAAGTTGTACGATTGGCCCATATTTCATATTTTTTTTATTAAAAAATGTTGAGTTCTCTAAAAATTATGAACAAAATACAGAACTAAATTTTGAAAAAAAAGGAGTTTATTTCAAATTTTATAAGCAAATATTTTGTGATATGTTATAAATGTACATTGTACATGATAAATATTTTGTATTCTTCCCTAAAAGCTTTTGTGATGACTGAATGACGAACATTCACCTTCCCCCCCCTCATAAACCGTATTTGAAAAAAAACATGTACAGATTAAATTTTCAGAACAAAATTATGAAAAAATTTACATTAAAAAAAATATTTAAACCAAATTTATTTAACTATATTTTACCCTGTAATTTGACTAATAATGGATGACAATATTCAAAGAAGCAAAGTTCAACAAATCAAACAGACAAATGAACATTGACAATAAATATCAAGAATTTTGGATTTGGTGTAACTCATACTAAACTTTATAGAGATGCTTCGCTTGCATCATCTATTCATTCTGAAAACTATAAGATGTATCTATTACATACAGACGGACCCTATAGTTATAGAAAAGCCTTGATTAAAAATGTATATGAATTATTGTCCAGTATCATAGAAATGCTCTTTAAATTTTGGCTCTAAAACCAAATTTGGTACATATATGTAGGTTAAAAATAAGCCTTAAAAATTTGATTTTTTTCTGTGGCCCACAAATTGAAACTGATGTGTAAATAAGTAAAAAAATAATATGATTCTAATTTTTATAACTGAAATGGCTTCCATATTTTGTTTAAGTTGACATACTAGAATTTAAATTTTGAAAATATCTTTTAATCTGAGATGATCAAAAAGCTTCAAAACTTGGCAAAAAACGGATTTTTAACGACTTGGATAGTCACAATTTTTGCACAACAGAGAAAACTAGTTTTACCATATTTTGGGTGGAAGTCAAAATTTTAAAACACATTTCTTTAGACGGGACGATTTAATGTAAGCATTTATAAAAATTACCAATTTATAGGAACATGATTTTATCTATAAAAAGAACTTGATTAAAAATTATTTTTCCAATAAAATAACGATCAATTGATTATTAGATTTTTTGGCTTAATTGAATTTTCGAATTATTGGTTAGGTTTACGTCAATAGCTAGAAAAATTTGGTAAATTCAATAAACCATTTCTCTATTATTGAAGTATTAGAGTAAAACACTAGAGGGGGAAAGGGATAAATAACTGTATCTCCCCATCGCTGTGTCCTTGTGTCGACTCTAAATTGGGTCATTGAAAATCAACCAATGGTGTCTGTCGGTTATATAAACACAGCTATATAACAGAAAACAATTTAGTAGCAGACGAAAAAGATCATTAAAAAAGGGAGGGAGGTTGTTATCTATATATACATCAATACTATAGATCTGTTATTGAAGTAATAGGAAGTGTGTCTAAATGCAATTGCATATCAAATTTTTTTTCTTTGGCTTTCAAAACAAAGTTTGATTATTTACATAAAAATAGTATATCCAGTTTTCTACGAATATAAATATGAACAATTATAGATTGAAACCAGTTTTTTATCCATAGACTTCGGCATTTAGGTGCTAAAAAAACTGGTTTTAACCATATAGTTGTATTTTTAAAATCCGCGGAAAGCTGTTTATAATACGATGCTAGACATAATTTGTGAACCGGTTCTAATCAACCTGATATGAATCGGTTTCGAATGAACATGAGAAATGATTTTCTATTTAGGCCAAGCATCTATCAAGCCTCCATCTACCCCACCCCCCTCAACCAATGATACTGTGAGAAAATATATTATTGACTCTGCCGCAGCTAGGATGGAAGTGTCAAAATCCAGGTAATATTTAGTATCAACAATCTTTTAGAATTCTAGATATAATTTACGAACATATGGTTTTAAACTATTTTATTCTAAACACCTCTGGCATTTGCTTAATTGGTAAAGTGTCGGCTTGCTGTCGGGTTCGAGTCTGGGCCACACTGCTTTATTCTAGTGATGTTAAATGGTACCTACTTTTACATTGTAATACACATGGCATTGATAGTTTGATTATATGGATTACCTAAATCAGACATAACTCATTCCAAATCACAGTTAAACTTCCAATTGGCTATCGGTTGGGTGTTGCCTTACATAAAAATAGCAAACTACCTTGGTCTATTTTTTTCTTTGTGATATTTCTTTCTAAATTTCCTAATTATTATTTCTTATTCAGACCACTAGCTACAAGTGACAATATCATAGTTGCTACCAAACAGGTAATAATTTCAAACTTATATAAATTTGGTTCCAATCTCGGCCCTAACCGCGTACACACAGCTTCTTTGTCAGATGCAAGACATGTACATAAAAAGTAAGGGGTAATACTTGGTTCAATACGTGCGAAACTCATTACAATGTAATTGAACAGTTAGATAAAGGTTGTGCAATCAAAGAGTTGGTTGTCCGAAGGATGCTTGCTAAATAATTAACTGATCTCTTAAAGTTTTCAGTTAACATATGATATCCTACCGTTGCCAAGGGAATCTTGGCTCTTCATAACTAAAGACGTTAAAAACTTCACCAACTGCAGCTATGTTAGATTGTGATTTTAATGGTAATAATTTTAGTGGAAATGCATTGGCACCAAACAGGCGCAATTTTAACTATGCACAGTAAGGACTTCCAGACAAGATATATATTGACTTATGACGTACTACAAAAGCCAGGCTCAATGTTAAGATTAACCAGTCCCCGAAATATTAATCTGGCGTAACTTATAAACATTATCTTTAGATGAATGTACGAAGCGCTGCCTATAATATCCAGGACCTGGTTGAGATCAGAAGACAGGAGCTTAAAGAAAAGAAAGGTAATTTACCCCTCACCTCCCCCTTATTTATTGAATAAACTTTAAATCAGAGGGGAGGGAGTTTAAGTTTTTAGTTATTACTTTCGGTCAGGTTAGATTAGTTTAACTGGGTATTTAGTAGACCCGCAGGGTTAGAAATGATATCAACTGTGTATTTGCTGCAAGAAAATGATTCAAAAACTTTTTTTCTTGACCTTAAAATATTCATTTTGGTTTCATTTTCATATGTTGTTGAGCTTTGCTTTACTGGATGTTGGCATTTTTTTTATTTTTTTAATAAACATAATTGTACTGTTTAATGACTATATAAGTAACACTTTGACTTTATCAGAGCATGTGATAAAAGATAAATTAAGTTTTACTTTTAATCATTTTCAATTTCTGTTTATTATCTTAATAATTGAGCATACCTTAAACCAGGAATGTCCGAAATCTAAGTTAGGACAGGATGCAAAAGTGGATGTTTATTAGCCTTGAAAATCTTTTTAAAATGTCTTAAACACATATTTAAAAAATGCTTTAGCGGCATATCAGTGGGATATTTAGAAGTATAGAGAAGCGTTGTTTCTAAAAGAAAACAATAATCTAATAAATTCCAGTCCTTTAAATCCTTTTTTTCATTTATTGCCTTTCTATCCTAAAAGAGAGAGAAGACAAAAGACTGTAATTGATACTGCCCCCAAAAGTTTATTAGGTCATTATGTAATTGGTAAGCCAAAACTTTGTTGGGAATAATATTGAATCAGGATGGATGATAAAAAACTTTTCACCAATATTTCTATAGCAATTTGTTATGAAGAGGGAAGGGGAGATTGGATATTTATTTATAGTCCATTGTTCTATCACTGTACCCTATAGATCTATATCTCCATTGATGTACCTTTATTTCAGCCTGGATCCAGAATGGAATGATGGGAGCTCTGGGATTCTGTGTGATGCTCTATCTACAATCAGTGGAACAATATTCTTATATGTAACAGTTGTCCGCGGACAGGAAAATATAAGGTTATATGATAAATTAAATGCCGAGGCAAGGACAGCATAAATGAGAATAATTTTGTGTTGAAAACTTCTGTAAACCTGTTTAAACAACGAATTTGAAAAAAAAATATTTTTAAGGTAATTTTTAAAAAAAGAACAATGGGGTTCAATAGAAGCAAATGTATTTAAAGTAAAACATGGAGAGTATAAAGTCTAAAAATATGGATAAAAGAAAATGTGCAATATAAAAAGAAATTTAGTCACAAAGGATTACTAGTAGAGAAGATTTACTATTAAAAATACCCCCTAAACTCTATACATAAATTTCCCTTTATAGTACCTGACCCTAATGGATATAAATAAGTGGATATTATGAGAGATTCTTGCAAACCCTGATAAAATGTTTCTCCCAGCTGGATAATATAACAATACTCCCCCATGACTTTACCCCACCTCCTCCACTGACCATGGAGGAGTGTTTTGACCAATATTTGAAGACTATAGTAGCAACCTAAATTAAAGACGAAAATTCCACTGTCACAGTATCCACGTATTCTATTTCCATTACCTGACCCTTAAAAAACACCCTGAACATTGTAAAACTTATTGAAAATAGCTATAAAAGTAAAAAAAAAACCTTTAAAATTAATATTTTATTATCAATTACTTTTGAACAGAAAATGTTTTTGTTATGATTGAAAAGTATCATGATTGTATGTGAAACCGGTTATGTATTTCAAATAAATTATACCATACCTATTTAATTTCTTTTTTTAATTAATTGAATGTTAGAGTTAACATTAACCATAAAATAATTATTTAACAAACACAACTAATAATAAAAATATTATTTTTATGAAAACTCATTTTTTATTTTTTACACAATCAGTTGCAAAATAAATTACTCTTTATTATTTTCCTTGCAAGGGCCTTTAGAAAAATATATGCTGGTGAACTTTAATCATAGTCAAACTTGAGTGTTTTGAACTAGTAAATAATGATAAATTAGTAAATGTTCATGAGATATTACAACAAAAAATATGCATGTTGAACTTTTCATCAAAACTTGCAGTTTTGTATACTTTCTCTGTTTGAAATACAAAAAAAATAGTTCCAACAATTTCCTAGAAATTGTTAACAACCCTTAAGTTTCATTTGAATTGGTATTACTATTCACTAGCTCAGGCTTTTAATTAAGGCCATTACAAAAATAATGTTAATTAAGTAAACTATTTTGTAGCTCAATTTGTAAGAAGGAATTACAATTTATGCTTTTAATACTACACTTAATTTTAAGCATCAATGGTAAAATCTTTTGCTAGTTACACCATAAGCATTAAGGATTGCATCAAAGATACTCAGAGCAGATAACCCCAACCACAAACCAAGAGAGCTTCCAAGATCAATAACAAGACTAAACATATCATAGGCATGAACATCAGTATGAATGATAACATCATCCTCAAATTCCATTTGGACATATGACACATCTACTCTGTTTTTGAA
>LS055455.1:0-15733 GCA_900241095.1 Acartia tonsa
CCAAAACCGCTAACGCCCGAAAAAAAGTGTTTTTTTAATAACCCCCCCCCCCCCCCCATCTAATTCAATAATTTAGAAATTGTGTATCAATCCAAGAAAAATGAAATTCAATCAAATATTCTGTGCTTTCACTAAAACTTTTTGATAAACTACCGAAACCGCCAAGTTATTTAAATGTTTAATAAAACGTGGGTGTTTGAGGGGGAGCGGGGGTCCAACTCTACGAGCTCATGCTTCAGATGGGCAGATAGACGGACAAACATGTTTTACTTTGTATTATAAATTATGTTGTAGAATTTATCAATAATTTATAACAAAATTATTCAAGACAACGACTTTCATAATTATGAATATTATTTTCCATATTTTACAGAAACATTTTTCATCATTTAAACTTTAATTGTGTTTTTATTGTATAACAACCTTGACAGTCGCATATATAGCTGCATCCGCCAAATTTAGTTGAGACAATTCACAGCCGCCATAACATGCTTATCAGCCGCAACAACATAGAAAATGCGCCAGCCGCATTAATTTTATACTAAGTTCATCCGCAGTTGAAATACATTATGTAACCAGCTGCATATTTTATAACAAATCAAAGACTAAGCCAACTTACAAAGTCAACTGCTGAGTACTAATTAACATTATGAACTTACTTTTGTCTTCTTCAATATGTGAGTCGACTAGATCATATCCCTTTACTCTGTTTCTCACCTGAAACAAAGATGCTATTATAGTCCATTTTAAAATATGATAAAACCCTCCCCACACCAGTATAACGTATGAGTATCTGAGATTTTTTTAACAGGCAGACATGACAGTACTATACTTAAAAATTTCAAATCAAATCGCCTGAATTCTGTTTAAAATAAAACTAATTTACACCAAAAAGGGTGAAAAGTCTAACAAACTTTTATACAAAAAAAACAATATTTTTACTATAAATTTTCAATTCTGTTTATTCCTCATTAATATGTCTTTACTACCTATAACATTTTTTATACAAGCAATTTTTATTTGCCTATGAAAAGAGGAAAAATTGGGTATATGTTTGTATGGCACTTTCAATTTTACAATTTGTTTGTTTTAAAAGAATTGTACTTTATAAAATTTTACTTTAAATTGCAAAATTAATCAAGTATAATTATTGCAATAATACATTGCTCAATATCATTAAAATAATGAGGTAAAAGTAAAAGCTACACACCTTTCATTAATGAAATTTTTAAAGAAAATTTGAACACTCCTTTTAACCTATGAAGGTCGGGTCATAACAACATATAAACAGTTAAACATTTAGACAAAACAATTCACACACACACACCCCATACAATTTTCTGTTTTGCAAATTCATAATTTTGCAATGTTTTTTGCTTTGCAAATCTACCATTTCAGGTAAACATTGGGCCAGGAATAAAGAGAAAGTTATACGTCAGGTATAAAGTATATGCTATCGCTTTAACCCGCGACTGTGACGTATCACGCATAACCTCTCGTTGTCGGGAAGGTGATAGGTTCGAATTTCGGCCCACCACCGTTAGAGTAGAGGAAATGCCTTGGGTCAAAACAGGCGCAACTCATTACCATGCACAGTGAGGTTGTGCAATCAAAGGGTTGGTTGTCTGATGGGCGAATGGACGCTTTACATCGCAATCTTTAGACGTGGAGCATTTTTCAAGGTGCGTGAAGAGGTCTAGAACCCGAAGTGTCACCAAGCCCCCTGGGGTCATCATAAACTATCCCTATATGGACGTTGTCAGTCTTTTATGATATTAAAAAAAACAGATTTTGGTACAGCCGTTTCTGTGTTTTTAAGGGCCTTTTATAAGAAAAAATAAAATTTAAAGACTTTTTTTTTATATATCCATATTCCTAATTCCCTGATATTTCTTTAGAAAACATATCAGTAAAAGTTTTAACGATCAATTTTATGAATTTTGAAAACCTAAAAATATATTTCAACCGTTTAAAAATACAAAATTAATTGGCAAAAATATTTTATGGAATTTATTCTTAACAAAGAGGGATTTTTAAAAAGTTTTTTAAAATATTAACCTAGACACTTTTAATTTATTATATTGAATAGAAGAAAATTTTGAATGAATTCGGTATTTGTTATTTTAAATTTATGTGGGCGAGAAAAGCAAAACTATTGAGAGCCATATTTGCTTAACAATATAGTTTTAAATAGGCATCAATACAAAACAGCTTGTAGCAAAAACAAAAAAGATTGCTAATATAAACCTAAAAACTAATTAATGTTCTGAAGTTCCATGTAAAAATAATGATATAAATCTAAATTAATTGAGACAACTTGAATTCTTTTAGTTGGTACATATGCACATACTTACAAATTTGGCATTTGTAAGAAATTAAAAATAAACTCATATGCATGATTATTAACAGTGCTCGGCAGCCGCGCATCAGCCGCGCATATGCCTCAAATTTAAACCTGCTTGTATGAAAAAATTTTCGAATAGATGGATTGTCTGTTTAGAAACAGGTTTAGACATCCAGCTGAATTTTAAAGGTAGTGGGACAAAGTGTCTCAAAAGTCAGCCATGTAACGTCATAAAAACGAGGAAGATGAGAGGAGAAGTGGGAAAGAAAACCCCTAAAAAGAGATGGATAATCAATCATTTTTATGACGTCACCTGGCTGATTTTAAGACACTTATAAGTTATAATTTTACGATTTCACTGAGGCTTACACGCGGCAAACGCGCTGATGTCGAGCCCTGATAATTATGTTCGTTTGTATTGTTATGCTTAATACAAACAAATTGACACACACACACTCACACACATACACACACACACACTCACACACACACTCACATACACACACACAAAGACAATCCAACGAAAAACAGGAAAATGTCATGAAATATGAATTGTATTTGATAATTTTCTAAGAAATTGAGACAGTGATTTTGTTTGAAATAATGAATTTTTGTAATAAGTTACTTTTTCGTCTGTAATTTTGGCAAGAAAGAGATTTTGTATGCGTAAATGTTTTCAATAAAAGGATAGAATTTCATGCATTTCTAAGATTATGCAAAAATTATTTTTCAAAGATTATTTCTAAACTTTTTTTTGCATTTATTACATTAATTTCAATAAAACAAAGTATTTTATGCCATAATACTTACACCTATTTAATCAACTGATATCTTTCTGTACAATTACAGAGTTAAGGGTCTTGTTTTTGCACTTTCGGTAATGACCGACTAAGCAACTTGTAGAATAGCCTTACTACTTAAAAAAGTGTCAATGAATTACCATGACTTTAGCCTCAAAATTTATAGGTAGACTTGTATAACCTCCCTGATCCAAAACACTGTTGGGGCCATAGTCGCCATTATTCCCCCTCATGGAGGTCTCATTGCTGACCCCGTAGACGGGCGTCACCTGGCTGGTTGACCGTCCCGTGGTGTATACTGGTGTGACTGGCTTGTGGTGAATGTAAGGCGGCATACAAAACTGCATGCTAGCTACACCCTCCTTCTCCTCCTCACAAGGATATTTATCCTCCTACAAAATCAGAAGCAATTAAATTCATGAATATTCGAACTTCTCCGATAAAGTATATTTAAAATCTAATGTTCCTGTAATAAAATAATTGAAACTAATGTTTTTAATATCCCAAAGACTGGCATGAAGAAAATGAGTAAAATTACAACTTGTGTTGATTAAAATCATTGGCGGAACAGTTAGGACTTTGTTACTTTGGGTCCTTGGAAAAACACAGGAGTGACAAATTTCAACGTGGACAAACCTATTTTAAACCATCTTATAGGTTTTTAAATGCCTAACCCCCTTGCGGCGGGCATATTTATATATTCATTCTTAACCTAGCATAATTAGAAATACTTAATTAACTTATATTTTTAATACACTCTTGCGTTTGTCACTCATGAGTTTGTCCTGAAACCTTACTTTGCACAATCCAATCATTATTGCAACTTCGAGGCAAAGTTTTTAAGGAAAAAAAATCAGAATTCGCCTCTTTCTTGTATTTTCAAATGGTCGCCTTTTGTCTTTGTTTTCACGTACCTGACTTTGTAGAGTTCTGAATGTGTATAGGGCTTGATTAATTTTCTCCTGTGTTCTCTCTAGAAGTTGAATATTCTTAGCAATATCACAACCTGAAAAAAATAAGAACATTTTCATTCTTACCAAAAGATTAAAATCATATTTTTTGTCTTTCTAGGAACTTACAAAAATTTATTTAAACTTTATAATTTGTCAGCAGATGTTAAAAATTAATAGCTGAAAATGTATTCAGTGATTTATTAGCAATGCCAGCAAAAATTTATATTAAGAAATGTGTTACAAGCTTATTATTACTGCGCTACTTATATGTCAAAACATTATAGTAAAATTATGTAATGAATTAAGAAACATTAAAAAGTGCTAACTCTATTGGTTCCTAATTAAATTGCTTCTCGAATGACTCAAGAATAAAAATTGTACCGGCTTTAAAAATACCAACGCCCTTTTTATGGCTCATAAATAAAAACTGAAATTAAGAAATATGGTGTTGGAATCCATACACTATTACTTGGATGTTGCACCAGATTTTCTTATACTCTTATAAAATGATGCTCGAAGCTGGCCAAAATAAAGCCCCTTTAACCCCCTTTACCCCATCTCTACCCTTACTAGATAAACGAGCTGACCAATAAATGAGGTCCATAATAACAAACTAAATTGACGACAAATTTTCCCTAGTCAATATATCCATATATATCCTATATCCATTGGTGTTGGCAATCTTATTTGAGTTTTATACTTTTGAAATTTGAATGTTTTCGATATTCATAAATTATGAGAAAATTTTGAAGATTTTATTATACCTAATACTATTTAAGAACTTAATTCTTTTAAGCAGCGAAGATACTCTTAAACTCACTTTGTCCATCCGTCTGTTGTTGAAAAAATTCGTTTAGCTGTATTTATACTATTGAATTTAATTCCAGTGTGTCTTAAATAAAAATAAAATGTTTGAATAAACTGTGTTGATCACTCTATGTAATTCAATTGTCTTAAAAATACCTTCTTACACGCCTCATACACGTATCTTTTATGAATCAGACAAACGTGTTAGAATTAGATTATACCACTTTGTTTGACTCATTTACCTCCCCTAAAGAATTTTGGAGTATTCAAACGAAATATTCTAAAATTACTGCAAAAATATTATTACATATTAGGTATATCTTTGTAGATTTTTTTAAAACGATTTTTACACTATTAAAGTAATAATGAAGTATGGGACATGATCAGTTAAATCAATAAACAATCCTTTTTGTACGAAAATCTCCATTTTAAGACATTTAGTGATAACATAAATCTTTCATTGCCCTACCTCTAAAGCCCTGTAAAAGAAGAAATTAAAGACTTGACACTCTAAAGGAAAGTACCCTAATTACAACATGGTAATCTTAATTCCTATTTATTGGTCTAAATCTCTAAAACCACTTAAGACAAACGCTTTCTCTATTTTCTCAGGGCCATTTTATAGATTTTATTGCAGATAGCAATGGAAATGAAAACATATATATTATTATTTTTGGCTAAAAAAAACATTTACAATCCAATTGAATAAAACTAGGAAATGCCAATAACATTGATGGTTGATATATTTATGTCTTCTTATAATGATAACTCAGCCACCAGAACTGATTTTTATTAGTCTGCAAGTCAAGATTTGTAGACTAACAAGGATGAAAACATAAATTAAAGCGAGGCTCAATCATTCAGCGGGTAGGCACAAGAACATTAAAAAATGTCGAGTAACAATATTCAATATAAAATTAAAAGTCTGAACAAATCTGTTCCAAATTTACTTGAATACAAGGTGCTAGATAATGAATATATTTACATTTTAAGACTTAATTATAGAGATGAATCCATTATAACAATTAACAATTAACCTAATCGTCTTATCGATCCAAATTTAATAGGGGGGATAATAATAAAACTAAATCATTTGAAATTATGAGTTCCAAAAAGCCAAAAAATCATAATAAAATAAACATACGGACTTTCTGGCAATTATTATCGGACAGACGGTCGGACTGGCCCTTTTAAAAGAAGCATGAATTAATATTTAAAGATAAAACACTATAAAAAGCTCCATTATAATCTCTGAAGGAGTTGAAATACAATACTTTATCGTTGAGCAACTTTATACAAGGAAGATCAGATCAAATACTTGGCAATATCGAAGGTTCTATAAAATTATAACGATGTTAGTCCGTCTGTCTGTCCGTCCGTCTGTCTAAAGCTCAAGATCCAGGTAACCACTGAACTGATTGGGCTCTACTCTTCAAGGAATATAGATACTACCCGTCCCCCCATACCAACTTTTCTAATAAAGAGCTACTAGACGCCAGGGGGCGGATTCACTCGTTTTTGCATAAACAAATATGTTTTTAGTCACACATAAAACTGCAGAGAATAAATTGGGGTATTTTCTAGTTTATTTTTGTTAGCACAACAGAATTACACTGCTGACTGACAGATTACCTTGTAGAGCAGCTTTGCGAAAAAGGATGAAGGGTTTATTGTAATCATTTTAGATTTGCAAAGTCTGAGCTACGGATATTACGTGATTCATACATTCAAATGTGTAATACGCACACATTCAGTGATAGTACATTGGAAATTAAAATTAATCGGGTATAGTCCCGTTCGTGGCAACGCGGGGCAATCATCTAACCTAACTTGCCTAACCTAACCCAACTATCAAAAGCTACTGTGAAAATACGACCTTAAGAGGCGTTGCCACAAAAGGGACTATACCCAATTAATCTTTCCTAAAATTCTGGTGTGTAATTTAGCTTTTGGTAACTTAGTATTTAGTTTAAACATTAGTTTTTAAAACTTGTGTGATACTCTAATTCATAGATTATACCTTTTGTATAAATAAAAGCAAAATTATATCTAAAGTAAAGAAACTACAAACATATGTTTTCCTTTTTCTAAACCAAGTGGTTGCACCCCTAGGCTTTAGGGGTATCCTATATTTTAGAGACAAAAACCCTGCTTAAGACCTACATATATAAAGCAAATTCAGATGTAAAGATATCTGAACGGGCAGACAAAAAAAACTTAGAACTTAGAAAGTAATATAATGAAAGAAAAAAACTCTTTTTCACAAAGCTGAAAAATTTTCTGTGGAGATATTAAAATTCAACCAAAATCCGTTAATACTCAAAAACGCAAACCATTTCGCGTTGTTAGAAAATCTTTCGTGACACTAACACGATATCTCATTTAACAAAAGAATGAAAAATACATTTTTTTTATCCTAATAAAGTATTTTAAAGTAGGTCAAAAAAGTTCAATTAAAGGATCAAATAAATTTAAAAACTTAGCAGGAGTCAAATTTCAAAAAGTAGTTGAATTATCTTTCAAGGATTATAACACAAATCATTAATCACATTAAAAATGAGTTACAATTCATTAAAAGAAAAATAGGGAAGTAATTTCTTGCTTTTTTTGCTGAATAATCTAAAAATCGCCAAAAATAAAAAAATAGATAGTTGGTTTTGTTTACTTTACCACCCACAATTTGCAAGTGTTACCGTAACTATGCAAAAATACCATCGGTTTGTCAATGCATTAAAACTAAACTATGTCTAAATTCTTTAACGTGTGCTAGTTGTAGGACATTATAGCACAAAAAAACGTAGGAAACATAAACCTTTTAAGATATCTTGCAGTTTAATCTCTAAAAAGAGCTATTTAAAAATACTGGGCCATTGTCCCTTTGAAGGTTTATTGCTATTTTAAGCCAGGGTACCACCCCCATAGAAATAATTTCCACCAATTCAAAAAAGTTAACTTTAAAAAACCTTAAGTGCCCCTAGAGGCCTCTAGGGGGCGTAGCCGTAAATACAAATAAATACAATGGCATAGTAACAAACATATTAAATTGATAGAAACCAGTCCAAAAAAACTGAAATGATTTGCAATTATGTCTGGTATGCTAATACATGGAGATCCAAGAAAACATCATATTCAAACATGTTTAGCAAAGTGGCATTCCACCATTTCCGCTAATAGATATGATTTGCTTAAGTGAAATAATAAATGAATATTGGTTTTAAGTAGTATAGCTATAACAAACAAAAATCCGCAGTTTTATTAAGTAAGACATTCTAAAAATTTGTAGAAAGATTTATAAATCATTGATATTTCAGTTAAAGTTTTTACATCTAGAAATTGCCTTATACAGGATAAAAAAGACTGCCAGACTGACGGACACATTCGAATCATATTTAAATTTTTGTATTATGACAAACAACAAATTAGAAAAAAACGTAAATTAAACATTGATCATAACTTTATTTTGTAAATTCTTTTAGTTCATCTTTTGTAATGGTTTTTTCACTAAAATAAAGTATCACTTACACATATCATTGTACTTCATGACAATCACCCTGCGATGGTCAAATAAACACTGAAACAACTTAAACAAACTAATTGCCTAATCCATTGGGTTACATCAACAAAAAATTTCATATTAGCGCAACTTATTTTAACTAAAGTCTGTCATACTAACACTGCATCTAGAAGTTTACAAAGTGCCCTGAAAACCCGCTTTGTCCCGTTTGCAAGAACACATCTGTATAGACTAGTACACACTAATATTTACTGTAATTATGTCTTTATTACAGTACCACTCTCTTTAATTTTTCCGTTAAGTGTTTTCTTTACTGTTTATAAAGAATTTTTATGCTGGGCTTGTTTAAATATTAAAACCTAATATTATATGTCTAATGAACTCGGCTTATCTTTTAAAACTTTGGATTATTTTGTGAGCAATACGCTATTTTCTTTAAACTGGAATTTCCGGTCAACTTATGACTATTGCCTCCCCTTCTATGCAAGTAAAAACCCCCTTTTTTTCTGGAAGATAATGGTATATGTAACATTGGGAAATTGGTAATGTAATGTAAATAAAATTATTGGTGGAAATGTTTGGACAATGCTAGTTTCAAATAAATAATTGAGATTTAATAAAAATTGTATAAAAGTTTCTGAACTGACGAATAAGGGACATATTTTTTAAAATGGGTACCAGTAAAATTTACAGTCCAATGTGCCCTTCCTCCCTCCGTCTCCTATTACCAGGGTTAAAGAGATATGACAATAATGAATAAATATTGTGTGTCAAACTATGCCTTGGAATTTGATAATTATTAAAGAAATAATTGAATATAGAGGTAATTAAAAAATTTCATGTATGTCGTCGTTTACCATCCTATTTCTTACATTAGTCTCTAATCCATTTTTAGAGAGTAATTTTTTTCTCAAAATATTAAATAATTAAAATAACAGAAAACCTGCCCCCCTCTCTAAAATGGTTTTACTCAGGGCTCGAGAGACGCGCGTCAGCTGCCTGCTGTAGGCTTTAGGGAAATCAACATTTTACAATTTTTAAAATCTGGTGGAAGTCTAAACCTGTCTCAAAAATGACAATCCCTTTTTTTCCAAAAAACATATCCAAGCAACCAAGAGGGTTTAAATTTGAGGATTAGCCACGGACGGCGCGCGGCTGCCAAGCCCTGGTTTTGCTCGTGGTCTGCACGAAAATATTTGCTTAAAGTCTTTATAACCCCCACACACAAAAGGATAATAACAAAGTAACCAATTTGTCACGAAAACGGGGTTTGCGAATTATAGGTGAAATAGCCAAGTGGGTTATTCAAGACAGACCAATTTTATGTAAAATATGATAAAATTGTGCAAAAGTAGAGCAGCAACAGCTAAGGTGACACAAAGAACAATAAACTTTAGAAAATCAATGAGAAACAACATCCGATAAATAAAGATGTACAAACTTTTCAAAAATAGCATTAATCAACAAAAGAAACACTTTTTCCATCTTAATTAGGAAGGAACATCATTTTATAATTTATTGTCTTATCACTTACTGTCCCTGAATATTAAGGTTGGTCTACGATTTATTTGTGAGTAATTGAAAGGAGGAAAGAAATGTGATCGCAGACCAAATAATGCCATTTCTCCCGGTCGTACGCCATAATGCGTCATGTTGGAAAGGCGACGCAGATTTCAGATCCCAGATTTTGCGAATTGATACAATTTATCTGTATATTATAGCAAATTAAATAATCTTGCAAGTAACAAAAATAGTAAATCAAATATCGAAAACTGAGCTCTGAAAATTGCGTCACCCTTTTAACATGAATCGTGACGGCGTATGCCCGGGAGAAATGGCATTTTTAGGTCCACTATCAGAAAGGTTTCGGACAAATGGGGGGGGGAGGGGGGAGGTGGATGGTTTACACGAAATCAAATAAAGGTGCATTAGCCAGACAGGTGTTGACAACATTATTATTTAAACATATCTCATTTTTTAAGGAGGGGCGGTTGGGATATACCCAATTCTGAGGAAGGTAGGGGGGGAGGGGGGGGGATTCAAGGCGTGGCATAAATTATGAGAAGGAAAATAGGCTCAATAAAAGCCCAATAAAAAGGATATTAAATTAATAGACAAAAGGATAGAATGACATTTTGGTGATTTAAAAAAAAAATTAGATTTAAAAATATTAAAACTTTTGATTTGAGTAATTCATCTATTTAGTTTAAATAACAAATCAAAAGTCAAATACTAGTTAAAAAGTTACATTTTTAATCATAAACTAAATGAAAAGTACATTATCTGCGATTTTTGTTAATGGGACACTTTCTAATTTATCTATTTTTTTCTTAGAGTAAGAGGTAAAAATTGTTTTAACATTAACAAGCAATCCAAAATAAGATATCAATACTCAACAGATAGAATACCCTTTACTTTTTAAAAGCGAAGCTTTTCTATAATTAGGGTCGGTCTGTCCGTCCGTCCGTCCGGAACGGATAGCTCTTTTCGTTAATTTGGGCATGTTAGAGTTGTCCTATCGACTTTGCATAGTGATTCCCTGTAGTATTTAGGTACAATTTAAAAAGCGTAGTAAACCCATAATCAATACCAGAATGACCGTACTTTTATTTTAAACATGTCGATTTTTAACAATAAATTTGTATGTGATATTATTATTAATATAGGCATGTTAGAGTTGTCCTATCGACTTTGCATGGTGATTCCTGCAGCAATTAGGTACAATTTAGAAAGCGTAGCAACTCTATAATCGATAACAGAATGTCCATACTTCCATTTTCAACATGATTTTTTTACTTTTTTAACAACAAATTTTGATATGATCTAATTATCCGATTGATCTGATTTTTGGTATACTGATTCCTGGGACTAAAAAGAACAATATTATAAGCGAAGCATCTCTATAATCAAGTCCTAAAAATGTCATTATGTCCTTAAACATTATCCTGTATTTCAGCAGATTTTAACAAATTTACTTACAATTTCTTCGACTTATATGTTATATATTTTCTATATTCTGATTAATGAGTTCTGACACTCTTCAAGTGTTAATGTTCTTTGTCCTACCGTATCAGAGCTTTGCTTTTATGAATGTTGTCATCCTTGTTATGATAACATTTTGTATCAAATCAAATAAAATGACATTTGTATTCCAGCAACATCGAGAACAGTTAAGCCTTTTTCTATATTGTATATCTGTGATGAATTTAGCACACCTTTACACAGGGGCTCGGCACCCACGCATACGCCACCTACAAGCCGCAGGTTATTCGACGTTTCAACAGTTAAAATACCTATGGATGTCAATTGCTGTTCCTAATATGGCAATATGTCCTTTTAGCTAGATTTGAAAACTCCCAAACGGGGTTTAAATTGAAGGCTTATGCTCAGCTGCCGAGCCCTGCTTTATAACCCATTGCATTCATAATGGACCATTTAAACACTCTTATATCATACGATTTAACCAGGAAGGGAGGGTACAGTTGACCATAAATTACACTGGTACCCAAAGTTTTGTAACCACGTTAACTTATTCGTTGCCTCAAAAACTTTGAGTACTTATATTGAATTTTGGTTGTTTTCAAATAAATAGTATTCAAACTTTTCAACCAGCAAGTGGTAATTTTGTTAATCACCATAGAGAATGGTTATCATTGTCTTGTCCCTTAAGATCTCCAAACTAGAGAGGGAGAGAACATTGAAGATTATATTAATCTACAACCTTTCTTCTTACTTATTTATCAGGTACCAAAGGCAAACATAAAAGAATTAGAGAAAAGAAAAATATATCATCCATTGTCATATTCCTTTATCCCCGGGTTTAACAGAGATCAACTGTAAGAAGACAATCACGAACAATTTTGCATAATAATTTTTTTGGCTACCCCAAAAATGTACTTTAATAAACCCTAGGAAATTTTTCTTTCAAAAAGAAATCTGTAAAGCAAATGTAGTATCAGATATGCTTAGAAATTAAAGTCTGTATTTCTATCTATAGAAGGTCAGAAAATGGTCGTCAAGTACACAGTCTCTTTGCAGCCTCAATTCGCACAATTTCTTTTCTTGTTTACTAGCACAATGACCACTTCCCCCCTTTACAGCCAAGTACACACTTGAACAGCTTTAAGCGTATTTTTACTGAATATATCATTTAATTTATTCTTTTTCTGTATAACAATTGTCTGTTATGTTCACTATAAAAAAAAATCAAGCTCTACAAAATGTTTACTTTTTTCTTTGGTTAAATAACCTATAGTATTAAATACTTTAAATAGATAGACCAGAGATAAGTTGAGCAAATTGTAAATGTTTATAGTTATTGTTAGATGTATTAGATAATATGTGCAACTAAAGTACTGTTTATAATCAATTTTGAATGCCTATTTCTTTGTTTGATTAATTTATAAGATATTACAAGAATAGTTCTTATAAAAACATATGCCTAGTCATGAAAAAACTGTCCCATATGTAAATTATTTTCTTTTTTTGAAAGCCCATACAATTTTGAAAATCAGGGTAAATTAGTTAAATTTTATAAATTATGTTAGACAAAAAAAAACTTTATAGAGGGTTTTCAAGGTCAGCGGACGTGACCTAATTTTGAAGAAGCTGAACTCAAAAAAGCAACATGAAAACGCCCTAATGACTTAATATTAAAAGCTGTAACATTTAAATGCACCAATATTTTTTTTTCTAAAGATACCAAGCAGGCTCTAAACACTTCCCTGAAACAATTTGAAAATCATGCAATCTAAATATAAACCAAAATATGATAGATATTAAAATATAGACTGATCTTCTTAAACAGGTTTTACAAAAATCATCACATGAAATTTCAATAGCCTAATAGCATTACAGATGTTCATTAGTCGTGGGAATCTCTTAATCATATCTTATACATACATTAGGATTAATAACATCCCTTATAGAGCGTTGCGGACAGACAGACAGACAGACAGATTGATGGATGGAGATTTGTAGTAAGAAACATAAAAAGGAGCTATACTAGACTGTTTATATTTTACCTCTATTATAACAAACAACAAACCCTTCATATAAATAGATTAATAACTGTGCCTTTACAAAAGGTCAAACATAAGAGGGCAAAAATGTTTTCAAATGTTTATTTGTTGTATAATGTGTATAACTGAATCTATCTTGGATCATCTTTAGGTTAGTGCAATCATAGGTTAACTTTAATGTCTGTATGTTACAGGCAGCGTAGCTATTCAGTCTGTTTGTCTGTCTGTCTGGGTAACTAAAGAAAAGTTTAATACTGCCTAACAGCTAAGATTTTTGGCAAATTTATATATTCTATATTTTTTCCTTTGTCTGGCTATTTTTAAAAAATCTTTAATGTAAATTTAGATAGTACATAAAACAGAATCTAAATACATTGAACTCTTTTTCTGTACAATTTTGTAACTAATTTTGATTAAGATTAAATTAAGTAATAATGTGACAAAAACACATGAATTTTTCTTAGGATGAAAATTGATAAATATGGGAATGGGAGATTAATGATTTACATATGGGGATAAATAAAATGCGGGTCTGTATTTTTAAAAGATAACACTTAATTAAATAAAGAAATATTAAACAGATAATTCTTAAAATCATAAAGACTTGAATAAAAAGGGGGAGGGTGGACATATCACTTGCTGAAACCAATCTTATGATACTCAAAATTACGTTGGTTTGATAGTAAAAAGTGGGACTTTGAAGAAACGGCGTTGTAACCGTAACTGCCGCCAAAAACCGCTGAAGCTAGTAAAAGTGGCTGACTCAGATTATGACGTCCAAAAAATTAACCAATAAAGGGCCATTATAAATTTTACCATTGGTCAATTACAGTGTATACTGGCCTCTCCTTGGTTAATTTTTTTGACGTCATAATCTGAGTCAGCCAATTCTACTAGCTTCAAAACCGTCGCTTCCTATAACTGCTAAATAAAACTACAGCAAGAAACCGCCGTAGTTACTTCAAAGTTAAACATTGTACTACATACAAGCAACTGCCAAACATAATCCTATAATTCTTTTTGGCCGAGTTCTATTTTGCTGGTTTCCGTCTCCTCCCTTTATTTCAATTTTTGATAATTATAATAATTTGGACATTTAACAAAATTAAACTGTATATAAAACAGGAATGAAAACATCTTACTAAGCGAAGCTCAAATGTCTGTAAAAATAAGACAACTCAATCTTTAGGATATAAAAAAAAACTAAAAACATTCAAATAATTATAAAGTAATATTTTCCAAATCGCTGAAAACAAATCAGAATTAAATAACTATGATATATATCGTAAATGTCATTGCCATACTGACCAATTGTAGAACAGCTTCGCTTTTAACAAATTAATAAATGTATTTGGCTGGCGACCTTCTCTTCCTACTATAGTTTACCACCCAGGGCGAAATTATTTCAATTCCAGACTACAATTTTGATTTAATGCAGCCAATTTGTATTTTTTTATATTAAAAATTGCAATAGATAGCATGTTAATTGATAAAATATTAGGTTTACACTATTTTTAGTTTAAGAGAAAAATCCTAATAGCTAACAATAAGCTGGTAGAATATTTCAAAAACTTTTCAGAAAGTCTTTGAATGGTTCAATATGTCCATGTTGGACATAACCATTGAGAAAAAAATCGCAACCTCCTAAAAACAACATTTTTAGATTATAAAATCATGGGCAATTTCTCTTACACACTCCCTCCAAAAATTTATCAAAACAACATTTGAAAATTCCTTTAAAATTGGATCAGCAGTTTGTGAGATCTTTTAAAACCCACAAAAATAAAATTCAAATAAATTTTGTATTTTAGAAACAAGGGCACGCTTTTGTTTATTGGTTTTAACAGAGGAAATTATAAATTTCATATTAATGTCTCAAAGTTGGAGCCAATCCTAGCTTAATATCTTTTGGCTTAACCTCTTCCGTTGTCCTAAATGGTTTTGGTTTTCATCCAATTATTTATATCAAACCCCATTGTTTGTTTTTACAATAAATATAGTAAATCTAGATATCTTATTTGTAAATTGGACTCTTGGTATGAGCGGACAATATTTTTTTATTTCATCCATATGTAATAAGTCACCTATAAATAGTTGAATTTCTTTGCATAAGCTAACTTTTGGAAAATTATATTGTCCAAAAATTTCGTCGCTGACATTATAGGAATGAATCATATGTGACTATATATAAACAAATAATTCGTCTGATAGAAATTCATTTTTAAGTTTGACTGATTTTTATGTCTGACAGTCAATCTATAATAATAAATCTATTGTTTATATAGTTAAATAGG
>LS055456.1:4424-15726 GCA_900241095.1 Acartia tonsa
CCCCACACCCCCCCCCCCCCCCCCCCCCCCCCCCCCCCCCCCCCGCGCCCCCCCGCCCCGCCCCCCGCCCCCCCCCCCCCCCCCCCCCCGGAACAGTGTTAGTATCAGATCACTAAGATTGATATTTCTAGTGTTGCTGATCAGATCAGGTACAGTTTAGCTCTCCAGGGCTAAAATCCAACATTGCAAGGAAACAGTGCCTGGACTGTAGTGGGAATCTGTTAACAGTGCCTATAAAAAAAGGACGTCATACAATCAAAAGACCAATGATAGGCCAATATACAGACTAAATTACGAATGACAGGCCAGGAAACATTTTAATTAGCCAATTGAAGGCCAGTATTTTGTCATTTTTTAAAGGCACTATAAAAAGCTTCAAGGTTTAGGTCTCCAGGGTTAGAATCAAGCATTGAAAAAAAGCAATGTCTGGACTGGAGTGGTGGCGGGAAGTAGGGATTTTGTTTGAGAGTTTGGTGGGGTTGAAATACCCCTTACCCCCCTTTATTTATTAACTGATGGTATGATGGCGGTTTAATGATCCATATTTTTATCAATTAAACGAATTATTTCGATAATTTTAATAATCATCAATTATATTCTAACAATCAATTTTGCTTAATTTTTTATAGCTGAATCAAAAATTTTCTTTCATTTAAACCCACGCAATTTTTTAATAGAAAAATAATAAAATTGAAAAATACCGTGGTAATAATTTAGTTAAATAATAATATATTAATCTAATATATTAATACCTAAGTTTTCGGTTATGACACCAGCTTATTTACTTTCAACAAATATAATTCAATTATATAAAAATTGCAATTATTTTCTAAATTAGTTTTTAGTAAACGGGACTTAACTATAATAAAATACTTTAAAATATGATATTTAATACTTATATAAAAGTCACATGAATGTTTGTCTGTGTGTGAGTGTCTGTACTGAAATATATTGGTGACTGACGTGGCTCTCCTATACAGTAAAGCTTCTTATAGGTCCCAGGAAGACTATATTGTTTACGAACAAACACCTTCCACAGAAAAATAGCTAATAGAAAAAAATATAACCCGCTCCCCACAAATTTACAGAAGTTTTACAAAATGTCTAAAAACATCAGCCATGTGACATCATAAAAATGGGGTATGAGAGGAGAAGTGGAAAAGAAAACCACTAAAAAAAGATGGATATTCCCACATTTTTATGACATGTCACATGGCTAATTTTTTTAGACACTTTGAAAAGCTTCAAATTAGGGGTTGACCCCTTCTTTAAAGTGCCCCTATATGCTTCTAATAAGTGCTAGGATAGATCAGGGCTCGGCAGCCGTGCAAGCTGCGTGTAAGACTAATTGAAATCTTTATATTTTTACTTTAAAATTCAGCTGGATATAGAAACCTGTTCATAAAAAGACAATCCATTTTCTTTTTAAAATTTTATTTGTATACAAATTGGTTTTACTTTGAGGCTTATGCAAGCCTGAGAATAAAGAATATATATTGTAAATTAATTTATTTTTGTTACATAAACATCAAATTCCTTTTAAAATAATTGTTGTTATTTGTTTTCATTCATTGCCTCCTAGCTTCATTCATCTGTTTACTACTGTAATGAAATTCTATTCTTGATGGAGTCCCATAAAATGCCATTTCTCGCGGTCTTACGCCGTCATGCGTCATGTTGAAAGGGTGACGCAAATTTCAGATCCTAGATTTCGCGATTTGAGAAAAATTTATCTTTATATTATAACAAATTAAATAATCTTGCAAGCATCGCTTTTTATCTTATAGAGAACAATAGTAAATCAAATAGGTTAAACTGAGATCTAAAATTTGCGTCACACTTCTGACATGACGCATGACCGCGCATGACCGCGAAAAATGGCATTTTCTGGGACTCCATCCTATTCTGTAAGGTTTTGTAATCTGTATGTATTTAATTAACTCTGATTTAATCTTATTTCATTGTTTAATCATTGCAAACTACATTTCTGCAATTGGACTATTCAAAGTAAAATAAACATTTCCAGTATGGCTTCGAAACCGATTTATATCTGCTGGACTAAAACCGGATCTTAGCCATACTGAGGTATCATATATGGCATCGTATTTCAGAAATTTTTCACGAATATTAAAATACTAACCATAAAATCATTATCAGTTTTGTAAGCACGGGCATTCGGCCCCTCGGGGCTAATAAAACACTGGTTTTCATCCTATAATTTTTCATTTCAATATCCACGGAAAGATGTCTATAGTACGATGCGATAAATAACTATTTTTATTTAAATTACTGTGAATCGAGTAAAAAAGTTGAATATTAAAATTTTAGGGAGTTGGCCTGAGTACAGTGTGTATCCTGGGTATTATAACAAATACATTATCTGGTATTGTCCTGCTCAAATATCAGGTAAAATTAGTGTTTTTAGTTTTTTTTCTACCATGATGACAACATCCATTAAAGCAAAGCTCTGAGATGGTAGAACAAACATACATTATTCTGTAACGCTTATACATAATCGTACTACAGGAATCACCAGGCAAAGTTTGAAATCGTTTGAAATCGTAAGGATAATTTTAACAGACCTAAATTAACGAAAAAAGCTATTTGTTACTTTGGACGGACCGATCTTATTATAGAAGAGCTGCGCTTTAAAAACATAGGTGTGGAATACAGAATCAAGATATTTTTTTTATTGTTAGGGGTGTGTAAGCCTTATAATACATTTAATTGAATGAAAAATAGATTATTAATTATGAAAACGATATTTCCTTTTAGGGAGAGCTTATCATTTGTATGGTTTAAGTGGAAAATGGGAAGGGGGGTAGATAATCAATATTCTCGAAAATCAAACAAGCGTTCTGTCACATGAAATACTAACATTTTAGTTGAGTGATTCATTCGGACAGCCATACAGATGGACAGAAAAGATTGGTAAATTGGCGCGCGAAGCTCGCAAATTTTTTCACATCTCTTAATATTAATGAAGCACGCCAACCAACAAAATTATTTTTATTTTAATTATATTTGCAGTCAGATAAAAAATGTTTTTAGCATTGGGAAAAATGCAAATAACAATATTGCGCCTGTTTTAGGCCAAGGCGTTCCAGCTATACTTACTATTAATATCGCGCATCTGACACAACAGCATGTAGGTGAAATTGGAACATACACCCCTCAACCCCTCCTTAATTAAATTTTTTTTCTTTTTACAATTTCAATTATTGGAAGATATTATTATTATATAACCAGTGCTAAATAGTACAGATTCAATTACATCTCAACAACATAATTCTAGTAATTGATCCTGGAACATTTGTTTTGATGGGAAACAGAGCTGAAATAATTTGTTTACATTACATTGTTAACACTTCTATTATCTATAATACAAAGTAGCTTGATGTCTGTCTGTGCGTCCCTTAAGATCTCGGTAACCACTGAAATGATTGGATTCTACTCTTCAGGGAATATACCTACTGGTCCTGTGGTGGTTTTAGGCTATTTTCTTGGAAGGTGGGACACCCACAACCCCCTCCCGTTTTTTTAAATGTAGTGGTTGCAGCACCAGAGGTACTTAATTTTATTTAAATTTACCTCTTGGGGCTTCGCCCCTAGAGGCTGGGGGCGAACCCACTGTTATCTTTATATTTTAGTTGGTTTCTTTTATTTCTTTTATGTTAAATATTAAATTTACTATTTTATACTTTTCACAGATTGTACACTAAACCTTAAAAATCGTTGACTATTTTTCTTCAAATTTCCCAGGAGGACAATGAAAATTAAATAAAAACACCTTCTTTCTATCTAAAAGTGTTCATTTATTCTATATTAAATCATATATCGTAAACATACAATATACATCTACACACCAATGACCGTTTTTGGTCTTGTAAGATTTTAAAAATTCTTTTAATAATTCATTTTGATGTTAAGATGTCCAAGATCCTTTTAGATAGTGCTATGAAAGTAATTTATTATTTTGTTGGGCCCTACGTTAGGGCACAACACCTATAGGCTAGGGGTGCAGTATTTAGTTTCTCAAATTACAGAAAAATGTATAAATCCAACCAACACATACATACTAGGGAGAAACTTGTGATGTAAAATAACTTGACACTACAGGTTAAGCTTAATTAACCACAACTCAAGGAAGCCATCTCACCCTACCTTGGCATTCCGATGACGGGTAAGATAATGCCGTTTCACAAAGCCGTACCTGGTCATACGCAATATTTGAAGGGTGACGAAAATTTTATATATCAATTTTAGTGGTAAAATATTGTTTAATTTACTTATTTTCTCTATAAGATAAAAGCGACGCATGCAAGATTTTTTAATTCTCAACCTGCGAAAACTGAGATCTGAAATTTGAGTCATCCTTCCAATATTGCGTGAGATCGCGTACGACTTTGAGAAATGGCATTTTCTTACCTATCATCGACCCTCCTTTACTTTCAGCAAGGTGCATGAATGGTTTATGGTGCATTGAGTGCCTATTCATTTGTACATTCTTCATTTATAAATCATTTTACGTCTTATTGAAATATTAATCTTATTTATTTTATCATATTATTATTTATTTTACTATTAATAGAAATTTATAAATTTCTATTATCATTTCATCATAAAAAGATTTAATTTGTTTAATATCTTTTATTATCATGAATCAATTTTAATATTTATTAAATGAATATGTAACTAATCTCTTAAACATCTAAAATGTTATGAAACATTTGTTAATTTAAGTAAGTGAAACCTTTTTTAAATTTTGTATCACTTTTCCTAATTTTAAGGAGGGCGAGTCTTTTTGAGCTAGAAAACAATCTAGGCTTTATTGGGAGAGTGTATTAGGTGTCGTTAGATTCTTAAGGGAGATGAACTGAAATTTAATTTCCATGTGTACACAGTTTCCTCGGTGGTTCCTCATCCTATCTCAATATTTACTTCTAGCTAAAAAAAGCTTAAAACTTTTTTTAAAAATTTGAAAAATTAAAATTTTGAACGTATACATTTTTTAGCTAGTAGTAAATATTGAGATAGGATAAGGAAACGCCGAGGAAACTGTGTACACATTCGGAAATTAAATTTCAGTTCATCTTAAGGGAGTGTCTCCAACCCCTCACAGGTGGTTGGTAGTAATACAATGCAAAAATGTAAGTCATGTCATAACTACAATTATTATATTTTTAAAACCAGATTTTCTAAGCTTTCGAAAAATGACGGGGGTTGTGTTCCTTTTGATCAGGGCTAGGCAGCCACGCGTCAGCTGCGACTAAGCCTCAAATCTAAACCCGTTTGGAAGATTTGATATTTTTTTTGAAGAGAGAGCTTGCCATAATTGGGTCAGTTTTAGACCTATGGCTGATTTTTAAAAATTTGTTAAAGGTTGATTTCTCTGAGGCTTACAGGCGTCTAACAGCCCCCTCTGCCTTTAATGTTGTAAATATAAATCTTTAAGTACACTTGTACACATACAAACGCACACACACACACACACACAGACAGAATCTCAAGTTAGAAACAGAATAGTTACTGCAGTATATGGAACTTAACTTAGTATTACTAGTATTTACACGAGTGGGAGCGTAGTTACTCTACAATTATCACTTATTCCCGTCAATTAGGTATTAAAAACCTAACCTAACCTAGCATATAGTAAATTTGGTAAATTTTGACTTTTTTAAAGAAAATGCTATGCAGATGTTCTTCAGTTAAAAATATTCTGCAGTTACTAGCAATTCGCTGAGCGAGCAGACGTTTGTGTGTGTGTTTGTTTGTTTGTGTGTGTGTGTGTGTGTGTGAGAGTGGGTTAAAGCTTATCAGGAATAAAGTTTTCATTGTATCTTTATAATGGGGATATGTCTTTCAAATTGTCTGTCTGTATGACCGTCATATGAAGTAATATTATTCAGAAAGTCTTGACAACAAGCAACCCTTCAATTTACTGTTTTGAGAGCAAAATAGGGTTATTCATGAAAAAAGGGCCAATTTTGAAAAACAAGGATGACAACATCCATATAAGCAGGGTTCAAAAAAGGAAAACAAATATTAAACACGGATGAAATCATCCTTAAGTAACAAAGCTCAAAAATTAAGAATGTAAATCGGCAAAAAAATCGGACTTACTGTTATCGATAATAGAGTTGCTTTGCTTTCACTATTATTTAACTGTTACAGAAATAAACTTGAAATCTACAGGACAATTCTAACACGCCAAAAATAACTAGATAAGCTTTCTGTTATGGACGGAGGGTCATACTTATGTTTGGATTAAAATACCATGCACACAAATATTCCTGGTTCTATGCTAGTTTGATGCGTAGAAATGATTTGTGTAAATTATTTATAATTTACATGTCTGAGGCGCAGACCATTGTAGGCAAAGTTTTTCTATATTTGCGGTGTGTTTGTCCGTCTGTCGGTGACGGGTAGCTTCAATCTGGATTTCGTGAATGTTAATCTTAAATTGATTCCTCATATAATGAGGCAAGATGTTGTCTGATTAGTTTAACTTCCTTTCTTCGGATGTTTTCATCCTAGTTTCATCTTATGATATATATTTCATATACATCAATAATGTAAAAATGATTACCTTACAAGTAAAAACTACCACTGCACAGGGCAGTGATATTCTACTTGAATACAAATATTTAGCCTTTAATTGAAATGCCTTGGCCCATAAACAGACGTAACGCAAGTCTACACCTTACCAAAATAATCAAGTGATCTAAAGGGATAAGACAATGGCCGATAAATTAAGTACATCCCCAAAGATAATACACAAAATTACCCCTTCTGTTGATTATAGTTAGTGGTTGAAACGTTTGGACATTTTGATGAAACAACCAATCAAAATTCAATACATATTCTGCCAAAGTTGTAAGCTAACGAATAAAAAACGTTATTATAAAACTTTGGGGACTAGTGTAATAACCCATGGTCCCCTTCCGTCCTAAAAATTACCTCACATACTCATACCTTTCTCGCTAAGATATGTGGGGGCTAAAAGTATGTATGTTAAATTTGTTATTTATAATAATGTAAGATTAGCCAGGGATCTAAAGGGATAAGACAATGGCCGTTAAATTGATGTACATACCCAAAGATGATACACAAAATTATGCCTTATTTAAATTACATTTAGTGGTTAAAACGTATGGACACTTAACTTAATGAACCAACCAATTAAAATTCAATAATAGTCACTAAAGTTGTTGAGCCATTGAATAAGAAAACATTATTTCAAGACTTTGGGGACTAGTGTAATAAACAGCCCAATGTGAATGTCCAACCCCTCCATGAAAATAAGCACTCTTTACATTGTAAGTAGACATTAGAGATCTTTAATAGCTATTTTAAATATTTTAAAATCCTTTTGCGGTCACCTGTTCTATTCATCGCTGAGTTTTTGTAACAATAAACAAGACCGAAAATGGCCATGACACGCAAAGATTTAATTAAATGTAGATATGAGAACAAATTTGAAATACAAAAAAACATAGTAAAAAATTTATTATATAACATATTAAGTTTGTAAATTATTCAACATGTATCTATCAGAAGCTACCTGTCCTAATATACAATGTACAAACAGAGACTGTTTAAGGGATCATAAGCTCTGTATAACACTCTTTGTGTGCGGGTTGAAAAATTTTTCTCTTTTAGTTTTCTAAAAAAATACTTTGTAATTAACTAGCGGTTGTGCTCCTTGCATCTAGAAGCTCTGTATTCTAAGTAGTACGTAATGGTAGTAGGAGAATAGCCTAAAACCAAACTTAGATATAAAAAAAGGTAGCCTATAACCAACCAGAGATCTATAAGAAGCTGCCATAAAATGGATAAACAATCTTAAGCTAAATTTATATAATGGAATTATAGATCAGTTAAATAGTTGAATTCAATATGTCTTAAAACAATTATAAAAATTTAAAATTGTTGAAGAATAATATATGATTAATAATTAATAAAATTGATATATTTTGCCAAACACATTCTATAGAAAAAATCAAATAGGCCTCTTATTTCCTTTACTTAAATTTTACACAAAATAGATCCTATTTTTACAGTCGATAAGAATGCTGTTAAAAAAGTTTATTTTGTATGTCTACGATTTAAATTTTTTTTCAGACAAATAAAACAAGAATATAGTCAATTCTATCAGTAGCATATCTACTATGTAATCAAGGAATGTCCGTCCGACAGTTTGAAATAATAGATTGTTAAAATTCAGAATAATTTTATATTGAATACGTGGATATTGTGAAAGATTTTCGCATCCTTATGTCCTGGAATCAAAACAGACCTCCAACCACAACTAAAAAACAAGGACGTAAATACTCTTGCAGCAGAGGCGAACTACTATTTACGTCATATAAACCTCTTCTTACAGCGACTTTTCTTATTTTATTCCTATGTACTTTAGTATTTACTACTCCTAAAAAAATATCCTTGCTATTTTATGAATAGTGATATGAAAACAACATAATAAAATAACAAAAATTCTCTTTATTTCTTTATTATTACAAATTAAAAAGAAAAAAATATATAATTGTATATGGTTTATTAAAAGAAATTATGCTGTTCGTGATTTTTCTAAAAAGAACTATTGTTAAAGGAGAACTTTTATATTTAGCAAAATTTCATTATTCTAATATCGACTTTTATTAACATTAAAACGTAGTATTCATACCTTAATATTCTAGTCATTTTATGTCTAAGTAATGTTACATGTCAGCATTGGCCTTTTTATTTAGTGTAACAATGTCGACAGAAATAATAGCCATCTCATTTAGAATGTCCATATTATGTAGCACTTTTAAAATGCTATATGGTCGTCATAAATCATGGAAATCGCAAGTCAAAATGGATTTTTTAATTACTTGTATCTTTCACCAGATTATCAAATACTCTAATAAAGGGAAACCTATAGCTTGATGAATGAACTGACTAATAAATGATGTCCATATTAGCAACCTAAATTGACGTATATCCATTCATGCCAATTGTTTTTGAAAGTAAAATGACCATCACTATTAAAAATATACTATTTTATCTATTGCTGGTAAATACACCTCTAGAGGCCTCTAGTTTAGGGGTAGTCAAGTTTTTTTAAAGAACCATTTTTCCTTGGTATGGTTGTGATAGCCTACCCCAAATTATTTATAAACCAAAGAAGAACCATATCGGTTCAACGGTTAGCAAGTTCCTTCGATACACACAGGCAGGCATACAGATAGACATTCTGTTACTTTTATTTAAGGATTATTCCTTAAAATCATATACTATTATATAATATAAATATTTGTTTAAGTCTGGCTCCACGTTCTCGAAGCTGTTGTCCGTGCTGTCGCTGCTGGACGCTCTGCTGCTGCTGGCCCTGCTGGTGGACAACAGTATGCCAGCTCTGGAGGTGCTGCCCAAGTGGTACACCCTTGTCATACCTATCATACACGCCGTCAAGGTTAGTGTTTAGCAGGGATATAAAGGGATAAGACAAAGGCCGATAAATTGATGTACATCCCCAATAATGATGCACAAAATTACCCCTTCTGTAGATTACAATTAGTGGTTGAAACGTTTGAACCACTCAATCAAAATTTATCAAAAGTCCTCAAATTTATCAACCCAACTAAGAAGAAAACGTTATATTATAATACTTTGGGGACTAGAATAATAAGCAGCTCATTGTCCCCTTCCTCTCTGTCATATTACCGATCGTAAAATTCTAAAAAAGATAACCTTTTTTTTATATTTTTCACATTTTCCCTCATATCTTTAGTGTTTTTGGTCCCATTTTTAAATTTTTACAAACTATAAAAGACATGATAAAAATTTCGTGATTTTTTCTTCAAAAATTTATTTTTGATTTCAACAAAAGCTCTCTAAACCTCCTTGTCTGTTTTTTTATCCATGATTTTTGTGCTTCTCTACTTATGGATGTTGTCATCCTTGTTATCATCAATCTAGAATGTCTTAAAACAGTCATACTACGCAAATATTAATATCCTGTCATTATACAAACACTCAAGGTAAACTGTACAAATTGCATACAGAAATTGACGACAAAACTCTGCCAATTTTGACAAAACAGCAGAAAACCTAAATTATTAAGATATGATTATTTTTAGGGCGCCCTGATATCAGCCACAATTTACTGTGTTGTCGTCATTTCTTGTCAAAGATATAAAGCAATCATATACCCATTAAAGGTAAAATTTAATTTTTAAAACCAAAACTTTCTATAATTAGAGGCGGTCCGTACGTCTGTCCGTCCGAAGCAGTTAGCCCTTAAAGTTATTTTACTCAAGTAAAAATTGTCATAATGATTTCATAGTTGGCATGGTGATTCCTATACAAGTTAAGTACAATTAAGAAGCATATCAACTCTGTAATAATTATTGGAAAGTCTGTATGTCTCTTTTTTAGACAACAATTTTGGTATGATATAATTATTCTATCAATTTGAATATTGGAATAATGATTTCTAGAAGAATTAGGAACAATGTTATAAGCAAAGCATCCCTATACAATCAAGTCCGTATTAAGCATTCAAGTAGTTTTAGGATAAATTAACACGAATTTTAATTCATGTGTTAGTTTTCATAGTGATTTGGTTGAAAACAAGTTTATAAACAAATTATCATTGAAGTTCGTACAGGTATATGCGTACCATATATCAGTTTCCAACGTTGAAGCATAAAAATAAGTAAATTAAATGAGTAAATACTCCCGGTATGACAGAAAACATTTGCGACGGTTTGATAAACCAACCAACAAACTAGCATTCAAGAGAAGAATTGCCACAAAAAGCTGCATATCTGACCACAAGATTGGTGACATAAAACAGAATAAAAACAAGGATGTAACATGCATAAATAGCGAAGTACACAAATCAAGTATCTGTGGAAATTATAGAACTTTAGAACAGATGATAAACAGTAAAAAGATTCTACATATAAAGATTCAAATATTTTTGTAAATAAATTCACCTTCAACGGAAGAAAAAAACAACTTCCTCCATGGCATTACCGACGAACAAATTAAGCTTTGTATAGACTAGATGCGCATTTTTAAGGGAAATCTTCTAAAATAAATCAGTCGTCTGTCTTTATTAAGCCAAAAATATCTAATATTACCTTTAAAAACGTTAACAAACTAAATATTCAAAGACTTAATAAAAAGAGCTGTCTATCTTGAATAGTAGCCAGGAAAAAAGATTATAGCCGCACGTAGAAAAGTATTGCCGTTCAGTATGACCGACAGACAAAGTGGTTTATAGAGTAGCTTCGCTACTAAAAAAATCTCT